>JWZX01002985.1:0-25396 GCA_001275005.1 Chrysochromulina tobinii
GGCAGGAGAGAGAGAGAGAGCGCATGCAATGGAGCGCTCGGCTACGAGATCGGGCGAGAGGGCACCCGTGTAACCCCGCAGCTCTCGAGCCGCAACCGTGGGTTGACTGGTGGCTTTCATCAGCTTCAACTCCCGTGTTGTTGAACACCGTACACGCTTAGTATGCCTGGGGGAGACCCCCTCGCCACGTGTGCGCTGCCAGTGGGCGTTGTTTACTTACTTACTTACTTAACGACCGCGGGACACAGCGGAGCGACCCGGACACGACGGAGGCGCACACATCAGAAAGTGATATGCGTAGCGCTCAGGAGATTGCATCCGACCTTGAGGACCCTCGCTTGTGCATCTCGACCCGACAGCGACACCCCAGGCAAACCCCACTGGCCGACGATGGAGCCCGCTTCCACGTCAGCCGTCATGCACGATGTCCACGCCCGACCATCCCGCCTTGCGTAACGCCTTCTCTCCACGCCACACTCCTCGGTGGCGCTAGTATACGAATCCCGTCAGTCCCTTCGGCGCGCCGCGAGGGTACCGTGGGAGTCGTGGGGTGTCGAGGGGCACGCCGCCGCTCAGTAGTGGCGGCGGCGGTACTCGTTGAGCACAAGTTCCTTCACGAGCGTGCGTTGGGGGCGCACGTCCATACCCAAGCTGTTCGTCAGGGCGTCCAGCACCGCGCCAAAGGTGGTCTTGCCCGTGGGCACGTCGACGTTCACAGCTTCCCTGTCGAGCATGTCCAGTAAGGTGCCGACCGCCTCCGCCAAGTAGCTCGCCGTGAGCACGGGCTCGTCGCGCCGCCGCTTCTGCACGCGAGGCTTCTTCGTTGGCTTGGTGGCCGCGCCCTCCTCCGCCTGCGCCGCGGACTTATCGACGGCCGTCATCTTCGAGGGCGCCTTCTTCGAGGGCGAAATCTCCTCCGCCTCGCTCTGCGACTCGACGGCCGCCGCCGCGCGAGTGGGCTGCTCCACCTCCGCTGCCACCGCCTCTGCCTCCTCGCTCGCTTCCGGGCGGAATCCGCGAACCCCCTCAGCCCACGGTACTGGCCCCCTCGGACCAGGGCTCGCTGGACCCGCCTGTTCTTGCTGCTTCGGGTCGGAGTCGTACTGCAGCGTACGCGGTGGCGGCATCGAGGCGGGCGTGCGCCCTGCGCCCGCGGCGGCCGCCTCCATCCGCATCGTCTGCAGCTGTTTGATCGCCTTGTCCTCCCAAATCGACTCCTTGATGCCGGGCTTGGGGTTGGACAGGTACCAGCGCTCGAAGTGCTTACCCGGCTTCTTGCTTTGCTTGCGCTGCCACCCCTCCCACGGAGAGCCCACTGCGGTCAGGTCGGACACCGCCACAGGCGGCGGCGTGCGTGACGGCAGCATCCCGACGCTCGCTGGACCCGAGGCGGCCTCTGGGGCCTCTGCCGTGGTTGCCTCCTCCGTGACCTCCTCCGTCGCCGCAGCCTCATCCTGCGCTGGTGCCGCGTCGAGCTCCGCAGTGTATCCCGTCGGCTGCGCTGCTGCCTCGGAGGCCTCGTGCTCTGCCGTCTCCGCAGCTGGTTCGACCTGCATCGTCGTTGTCTCTTGCTCCGTCGACGCCTCAACAAAGGCCTCCACAGAGGGCTCGTGTGCCGCCTCGGCCATCGTCGCGTCGTCAGACGCGTCCGCTGCGCCTTCGGCCATTTCTGCCATTTCTGCCGTTTCCTCGGCCTCATCGAAGGTCCCAGGCTGCCCAGCCTCGTCCGTCGCCGCCTCGTCATCGACAGCCTCGTCGTTCACAGCCTCGTCGTGCACAGCCTCGTCGTCGGCAGCCTCGTTCGCCTCTGTGGCAACCCCCGCCGCAGGCTGTGGCGCGGGCGTCATCGCAGCATCGGCACCCTCAGCGCCATCCATCTCCATTGTCTCCATACCATTGGCCTCCTCAGCACCGTCGTCCTCCGCCGGCGCCTCGGGCTCGGGCTCGGCCTCGGCCGCTGCCTCGGGCGCCGCTTCGGGCGCCGCTTCGGTAGCCGCCTCGGGCGCCGCCTCGGCCACCGCCTCGGCTACCGCCTCTCCGCTCTCCGTCGAGGGCGAGGGCAGAGAGACCGCGCTCGAGACTGCGCTCATGCGCGGAGAGTCCGTCGCTGCAGAGGCGACACGCGCGACCGACGACGCAGCGGGGGCCTCGACCGTCAGACGTGTCGGCGGCGCGGGCGCCGGCGGACCAGCGTCGTCGTCGTCGTCGCTGCTCTCGGCCTGCTGCATGGCCTTAAGCTCTTTCCAGCTGAGCACGCGCACTCCGCTGGCCTCATTTGGGGCAGCCGCCGCCGTGGGCGTCGCCAAGCGCTCGACGACGATATCCTCGTCGTCTCCACCATCCTCGACCTCGACAGTCTCACCGGTGCCCACGACCTTCCAGATGCCCTGCTGTGCGGGCGCACGGCCGATCGCCGGCACCTCTTCCGACACTGCAAATGTGGCCTCAGCAGCTGCGAGCGCCTTCTCCATTGCATCGTCTTCGTCCTCCTCGGAGGCCGGTGGCTTGCGGGCTGCCTCGGTGGCAGCCACCGCAGCGTCGAGCGCGGCATCGTCGAACTCGCCGTCCTCCACGGCAGCAGTTTGGAGCTTGGCTGCTGTTGCTGCCATTGCCTCGGCAGCAGCGATTGCCGCGTCGATCGCGTCTTCGTCGTCTTCAGCATCATCGTTCGCGGTCTGCACGGGCGGAGGCGGTGTATTGACCTGAGGCTCTTGCGACTGAGATGCGACAATTTGGTCGATGGCCGACCAGTCGAGGCCGTCCTCGTCGTCCATGGCTCAAAGCCTTCGCCGGTGGCTTTCGTCGCGCGCGCCAAAGCTGGCCAAAGGCGGCCGAAAGCGCCGCGACGGGTGCGGCTCAACACAACGCGCCGTTCGGACCCCCAAGCACGGGAGCCGCGATCCCATGGACGGAGGCATGGCCGACACAGCCTGCTACACACAGGCCGTTCATCGGCAAAAGGTAGGGGGGAGGGACGTGGCTCGAGCTTCGACACTTCTTAGTTATTTCGACGATGCGGCTGGAGGACAGCTATGAATATATGTCCTATGAGTTAGACAGGTCGAGCTGTCGTGGTTTCGGCTTTTTAACAGCCGACGCGCTCATTATTGTTTACTCGGGATCGGCCTCCCGCGCGTCCAGAAACTCAATCCCCAGCGCGTTGCCGATTCGGCCCAGCGCAAAGGCCTCCTTCTCGCCGCACAGCACGGTGACGAGCCCGGGTTGCCCCATGCGGCCGCAGCGCCCGGCGGCGTGCAGGTAGTCCTCTGCCGAGTCGGGCACGCCGAGGAGGTACACGTGCGAGCAGTGTGCCACGTCCAACCCCCGTGCGCCGAGCGGAGTAGAGAGCAGCAGCCGCTTCCGACGCTCCTTGAGCTCACGCACGGCGGCAGCACGGGCGTTGAGGGGCTGGCCTTCGGCGAGGATGGCGGGCGGTGCCTCGTCGAGCACGCCCGCCAGCGCCTCGGCGATGCGCTCGAGCGGCAGCGTCGGCGGCGCGAAGACGATCGCCGCCTGCAGCGCGGGCGCATGCCGTCGCAACAGCACTCGCAGCGCGGCTAGCCGCTTCGAGGCCGCGCAGGGCGCCCAGCCGTGACGCAGCTGCGCGGGCACGGCCTCGAGTGGCTCTGCATGCACGAGGACCGGAATCTCGCGGCACCAGCGTTGCTGTACGACCTGCTTTCGAAAGACGTTGCGCTGCGGCAGGCTCGCGCTCACAAAGAGCGTCTGCCTCTCCGCGAGCGAGCCAAACGAGGCGGCGCGTGCGACGCGCGAATCGGCCGCGGCGGGAACGGCAGGCGCCGCGGCCGCTGCGCCGGCGCCCGCGCCCGCGGGGATCGCGAGCTTGCCGCCAAGCAAATTCTGCAGCATCACGGAGGTCGCCCCGTCGGAGAGGCACGCATCGACCTCGTCGACCACGAGCAGCTTCAGCGTCTCGAGGCGCAGCAGCCGCGCCTGGATCACGGAGTCAACCTGCTGCACATTGCCTACCACCACCTGCGGCGGCTGCGCCACGAGCCACTTGCGCTGGCGCTTGGCGCCCGAGCCGTCAAGGAGTGCCATCACAAGAAGCCGGTCCGGACTCCCCGCGGCCAGCCGCCGCGCGACGATGGCCACCTGGCTGGCGAGCTCACGCGTGGGAAGGAGCACGAGCGCTTGGACCGATGACTGCGGCTTGAGCCCCGCGAGCAGCGGCAGCATGTACGCAAGCGTCTTGCCGCTGCCCGTTTTGGCCTGGATGATGGCGTCGCGCCCTGAGAGCACCACATCGATCGCCTCGGCCTGCACCGGCGTGGGTGACACGTATCCTAGCGCTGCCGCGCGCTCGATGAGCCATGGCGGAAGCGCGCCGCCAAATGCATTGGGCGGCGATACCAGCAAAGCGAAGGAGAGGAGAGTGGTGATGTGCATAGACGCCTCGTCACAAGGCTCGTCAAGTCTCGTCAAGCGACGGTCGCTCGCGGGCCGCCGCGATCTCGCCTCGAATCTGTGCATGCCTGCATTCATCCTGGAAATCGAGAAAAGCAGTCTCGTAACGTAACGAGATTGCACTCTCCTGAAAGTGGCGATGGCATCAACAATCCTACTCGTCGCCTTCCCTGCGCTTTATTTGCCTAACAATGCGCCGGCACGCGGTGCCGTACTTTACATGCAGGCCAGTGCCACTGTATTGCACTGTAAGACGTCCACCTGGGGCCAGTCCCCTCGCGAGGCGGCTGCGCTGGCCAGCATCACCAAGCTTGAGCAGGGATTCACATCCTCGGCAGACGAAATCAAATCGCAGTTGTACGGTATGTGGAAGCTTCTGATCGCCGACAAGGCCGACGATCTCATCACGCAAGGCATGACCGGCTACGGCGCGCCCTCGCACAACACAGTGCTCGCCCACTTCCAGCTTTTTGAGGCGACCCACCCGGAAGATGAGACGCGCCCGACCATGCAAACGGTGGAAGTGATTGAAAACAAGTGTGAGGGGCGTTCAGCCATTGCCGCGCTTAAGGGCAACTTTTACGTCGGCAAGCTGGCTGGAAGCGATGCAATTGGCGTCGTGGAGGATTATACCCGCATCGAGTACGCCGGGGACAGCCGGTACGACTCGAGTATCGAGCCCGAGCGCTGGAGCTGCGCCTTCATCAGCCCGACGATGCGCGTGTG
Source organism: Chrysochromulina tobinii (assembly GCA_001275005.1). Lineage (NCBI taxonomy): Eukaryota > Haptophyta > Prymnesiales > Chrysochromulinaceae > Chrysochromulina > Chrysochromulina tobinii. The sequence goes on from JWZX01002985.1 coordinate 5,155, forward strand.
CCGCCTCGAGGGCGGCAAGACACGCGTCTATGCCCGCGTCGACGCCAAGGAGGCGCAGATAGAGATCGGGCGGCTTCTCGCCCAAAAGGTGGAGGCGATCAAGGCGGACGAGGATGGCGAGCAGAAAGACGTCGAGGACGACCGCCCTCTGTGGCAGAAACGCCTCGACGAGGAGGACGGCCGCTCGCGCGGCAAGAAGGGCAACAGGTTCGACGGGCCGAGCATCACCTCTGACATTCCCTAAAAGTTGAACTCAATGGACTGGAGAGAGAGAGCGCTGTGAGAGGGCATATCATGCGTTACCACGTCCGCCTTCTTCGGCGCGTCCTTGAAAAGGCGCATCTTCATTCACAACACACCACCTCGCGCATCTTCTGTGTGAGTCTCAAGACGTTTTAAAATCACATACGATGTTGACGCAGTGGCCGTCGTGATACATGATGATATCAGAGTCTCTGAGACGCAGGGGACGCACCCTCGTCCCCTTGATTAATGGCTTTACCGGAAATCATGTCCTCTCCCGACCTCACGCGCAAGGAAACCAGCGATGATATGGCCGTCTCGCCTGCTGGGGCGACCGCTCCTGACCATGATCAACCCAACTTCACACGTACGCTATCCAAGACTGCGTTGCCGCATCATGGCACAACGGAATCGAACAACGACAAGAACTGCACGCCGACGACTGACGAGAAGCGGGCCACGCGCGAGATTCACATCGTCGCGCTGCGTGGCTGCGACCCGAACACGACGCCGGAGCAGATTTGCAGAACCATGATAGGAAAGATCGACGCGCTGCCGCTGCTCTCGACGGGTCTGAGAACCTCGACGATGGATTCAACGTCTGCTGAGAGCATGAAGAGCACCGCGGAGGCTCTAGACAACCTTAAAGCACACATCGGCATCTTCATGAAACACGTGCTGGACAAGATGCTGCAGAAGGACGTGGAGGATTTGAAGATCCTCATGCCCTATGGCGCCTATCTGCTTGCGCAAGTCACTTCGCTCGCCGCCCGCGCCTGCGCCACAGGTCCCTCGCCGCCGCCGCCGTCAGCACCGCCATCGTCACCTCCGCCCCTGCCGACGCCACCCTTGCCACCTCCATCGCCGCCGCCCTCGCTGCCGGCACCCTCGTCGCCACCCAGTCCACCACCGCCTTCTCTGCCGCCTCCCTCGCCACTGCCGTCGCCGCCGCCCTCGCCACCGCCACCCTCGCCGCCGCCCTCCTCGCCGCCGTCCTCTCCGCCAACCACCACCTCCGCTCCCACCTTCACTCTCGCCGCCGCCGCCCACACCGCCTCCACCCTCGCCGCCGCCACCGTCGCCGCCGCCCAGTCCGCCACCGCCTTCTCCGCCGCCTCCCTCGCCACCGCTGTCGCCGCCACCCTCGCCGCCGCCCTCACCTCGCCGCCGCCACCTTGGCCGCCGCCTCCCTCGCCACCGCCGTCGCCGCCGCCACCCTCGCCACTTCCATCGCCGCTACCTCGGCCGCCGCCACCCTCACCACCGCCCTTGCCACCGCCTTCTCCGCCGCCTCCCTCGCCACCGCCGTCGCCGCCACCCTCGCCGCCGCCCCCCTCGCCGCCGCCACCGCCGTCACCGCAACCGATGACAGCTTCGATCACGTGCGCAAGATCTGCTCTCTCTCGCTCCGGGGAATGTCATCTCCTTGAGAGCGGATGCATGGGATGTGCCTCCACGTGCACCGAGGCGGGGTTTTCGGTCTGGTGGGGAGCGGTCATCACCCAACAAATCTCGAGTATGCAGCCCGGGGCCGGAATGCAGGATGCATTAAACGCCACGATAGCAGGGATTGAAGCCCTCAGGACCTGCAAACTGCACAGCGCCAGCGCGGCGATGAGCGTCGTCGTGTTCACCCTTCGGCTCGACGGCGAGGTCTCCTCATTCACTTCGAGCGTGCAATCCCAGATTAAGAGCGCAGTCGCGGCCCGGGCGGGCGTCGACCCATCGGCGGTGGAGTTGACCATATCGGCGGGCAGCGTCATCGTCAGTGTGCGCATCCTAACGCCCACGGCGACGGCGGCCTCGGTGCAGTCGACGATGGCCAACGCGATGAGCAACCCGAGCAGCGCCACCGCCATGTTCGCGAACGTCACCGGCTTCTCGATCACCGTGCTCGCGGTCCTGACGACACCTACAATTGCCAACGTCGCACCGCCTCCACCGCCGCTGTTGGCAGTGGAGACGAGCTTCTCCCCCGGGACCATCATCGGGATCATCATCGGCGTCATCATCGCTCTTGTCCTCGCCCTGGTCTTCATGCGCCATCTCAACAAGAAGCGCCGCAAGAAGGCTGGCCTGCAAGTACCGAATGGCCAACCTTCTGGCCTGCAACTGCAAGTGCCGAAAGGCCGGGCGGCTCAACAGGGCGAGAACCGGCCCGCAGCTCCCCGCAGGGTGTGAGCAAACGCCCCCCACCGCACACGGTCCCCACCAGACCTGGAAGGGAGGGATGTGCTGGGAGCAGGGGAGCTCAGAAATTGGAGCGGCGGCCCACGCAGAGGGGATGATGGGGAGCGCTCTACAGCACGAGCCGGCGGGATTGGACATGATACTGGACATGATCGTGAGGCTGAGGGTTCGGTCCGCTTGGAGCGAGCGGCTGTGTGTGGGAGGTGTGCATAAGGTGTGCACGGTGCGGGCGGCCCACGCAGAGGGGCCACATGGGGAGCGCTCTGCAGCACAAGCCGGCGGGATTCCGGGATAGGACATGATACTGGACATTATGGTGAGGCTGAGGGTATGGACCGCTTGGCGCGAGCAACTGTGTGCGAGAGGTGCTCTGCGTGAGCAGCACCGTGGCGGAAGATGTGTCGCATCGCCCATCACCATCGGTCGTGTCCCCGATCTTCAGCGGGGCAGTGCCCTCCCTGCCGACGCTGCCGGGAGTGATGCATGGCCGTGCATGCAATCTGTTGTGGACCCCCGCCGGGAGTGTTCTTGCATCTTGTTGGAAGGGCATGACGCATGTGGATAGGTGTTGGGGGGTTTGGGCCTCGTAGTAGGCATGGATGGATGGAAGAATTAAGCACGGGATTTAAGGAAAAGGGCGTGCGAGCGTGGCGCGATAAATGTATGGCATCGGATATGGATGGCTTTCCGCTTTGTGTGGGGGTCGGTTGTCCTTATGTGCGTCTCCCCGTGACCCGATTCAGATTTTCTGTATACTTTTTGGATTGAACTTCTTCAGGAACTTCGTGGCAGGTTCGCACACCCCGTCGCCTCCCGCCCACTAGAGCACCCTGTGACGTACGTCAACTTTGTCTTTGAGTTCAAACGTTAATTGAAGTGTTCATGGAAGTGTTACATGTTAGATGTTGTCCTTTATTAATGTTGCATGTTGGTTGCTAGTTGGTTGCTCGGCTCTAACGCCCGCACCCGCGCCGAGGAGGTGGAGAAAGCCTTTTTGATCGCGGGGGCGGGGGCCCCGGTCCATTAGGGGGTCCCGAATGGACCAAAAGGGACCGTATTGGGAATGTTTCGCGAACAACGTATGATCAATAGAGTATAGAGCGGAGGTCAGAGGAGCTTAGACGTCCCGTCCTTACCGGAGATAGCGCTGAAAGTGTGAGCTTTTCGTTTAGCTAGGGGTCAGCCAGCGATGGTGGTCGACCCTCTTTTGCATCCGTCACACACACAGTCCTGGAGTTGCCCCATTGTTTCCCTGAAGTGGCGTTTGAGCATGCCCCCAGCGTCGTTCCGCCCAAGGACCGCCGCAACAGGCGGCAGCTCCCTCGCGCCGGGCGTGTCCGCGCAGTTCAAGATGCTCAGCGATCGATTGCACCTGCACGGCAGGCTCAGATCGAAGCCGGTGCGCAGCGGCAGGCCTGGGATGCATGCGCCGCGGTATTTTCGATTCTTGAGGGCGAGGCAGCTCGAATGGCAGATGATGACCTCGACACCGCACGCTTGTTCACGGCTCGTCGCATTTCCAAGGCTGCAAGTCTCGTGATACAGTTGAATCGATCCGAAGCCGAGGGCCGTCGCCCTTTGGCATAGATCTACCCGTGCCTCGAGTCTCCAAGGGGCATTCTCAAAGTAGCGCTGGCGCAGCCCCGCCTCGTCGTCGAGCGAGAGCCCCTCGTACCTGATGAAGGAGGCACTCAAAGGCCATCAGGGGCTGCATCGAGGCAATCTCGAATCTAGAGGCCATCAACCTCTCCTCGTCGGAGAGAGAGAGAGAGACCGCCGCACATTGGAGGGGGCCACATGCTCGTCGTCGTCGTCGTCGTCGACGACGACGACGCGTTCGTCATGGCGCTCGTTCGATTGGAAGGCGAAGGCGAGCCTCTCATCGCCGCGGCTCGGCCGCGTCTCCAAGCCTCCCACAAGTGCTCTCGGCCCCGGATGGGACGATCGAAGAGCGCGGTCACGTTGAAGCCTAGTGCCGCCGCGAGGTGCGTTCGATGGATGGCTCTAAGACTACGCCCCACATTGACGCCCACGCCGCTGCCGATGCTCACCTCGAACCAGCATCCAAAGAGCCCACCTTCTCCGATGGACCACGTTGGGCTGATGCGAAGCATCTCCGCCCATGTGTGATCGGGCACGAAGCCGTGACGAACCCACCAGGCCTCGGTCCGCACACGACTGACAACATGCAAGGGCGCCGGCAGCGCTGACGCAAGCCAGAAGCCATAATAGGAGAGTGGGTGCAACAGATTAGGTTCTGTATGTACGAGTGCGACATGCGAGCAACCACCAACAGTGTCGCACATCCGTGGTCGCCAATCGTGAAATGACGCTTTGCAGCGGCAGTGGGTGACAGCGCGCCTGCCACTATGGTAGACAAATGCCAGGCGTTGCAAAATGTGATCGAACTGTTGGTCGCTGACATTGTGACTCCGTAGCAATCGGTCGTCTCGGTATACCCCGGCAAGGTAACGCCTGCCAGCATCCCGGTCGCTCATCTGTGCCAGAGCCGCGGTCGTCGCGCTATTAACCTACTGTATTGGATAGGAACGGAACCTAACACAGAAAGCGGAGGTCCACCATCGAGCCTGGCCAGGGCCTGGCGGGCTTTTCTCTTTTCTCAGATAAAGAAACGTCCGCCTCAACTTTGACGATAAAGAAACGTCCGCCTCAACTTTGATATGCAATTGACACATGCATGCAACGCACCCTCAAAGCTGTCTTCTTTCGTTCGTTTTCACATAAAAGAAACGTCCGCACCTACTTTGACATAGAAAGTCACACATGCATGCAAGACTCCCTCAAAGCAGCTCGTCTTCTATCGTTCGTTTCAGGGCCCTCTCGGCCAGGCACACACCCACTAGCCGTAGCCCCGAAAAGGCGTGCGTGGCTCAGGCGCTCACTCAAAGCAGCTCGTCGGTCACATCGATGTAAGAGAACTGGGACTTTGTGACCTCCACCGTGCGGCGCGGCGCCGTCGGCGCAAAGTTGATGCGTCCGAGGTCGACGCGCCGCCACGTCATGTCGTAGCGCGAGCGGTAAAAGACCTGCTTTGTAGAGTTCGAGGTGACGTGCAGTGTCGAGATCGGCGTCGTCTCGAGCGGATCGCGCGCGTCCTTGCCTGGAATGGTGCCGAAGACCTTGTACACCGAGTTGAGCAGCTCTTGCCCGAGGAGCAGAGTGCCGTTCAGGTCCTTGGGCGGGACTGTCAGCAGAGCGTACCCACGCAAGTAGAAGACGCGGATGAAGCGCGCGGGCGGCGAGCCGTCGCCGGGCAGCCCGAGCAGGTTGTACGCGTGCCCTATGGGTTCGGGCACGCGCGGCGCCTCGTCGTTGTACGCATTCGTCTGCCAAGGGTACCACGGCTCGTCCGGCACAATACGCCGGAGGGCATCGTTGTTGTTGTACCATGACGGCTGCAACGCGGCAAAGTTGTTGACGTTCTGGAGCTGCCAGTCCCACGTCGGGTCGTTGGTCATCACGCCGATGCCCTCATTCTTGGCGCCGACCGTGTTGTTGTGCACGCGCAGCTCGCCCTTGACGTACTCCACGACGATCGAAGCGCCCGTGCTGTCGTGCAGGCCCCACTGGCCGCCCTTGCCGCCCACGAGGCGCACCTTGGCGAGCTCGGTCGCCACCTCGGCCACGGTCGCGTGCAGCCCGAGGCACCACGAGGAGAAGTCCTCCTTGCACAGCGTCGGCATCGAGGGGTCAGCTGTCTGGAAGACGGCGAGGTCGAGCGCGTGGCCGTTGATGCCAAGGCCCATCTGCCATAGTGCGTGGGAAACAACGTGAGGGCTGCTGGCGTGAGTTCGAGGCTCGCGTCGCGTACCTCGTTCATGCCGCCAAGCCAGCCGTACTTGGCCGTGAACGACATGCATCCCGTATCGTGGCCACCGTGTTGCGAACCACGCAGGGTGGGCATCAGCCGGGTCGGCACGGGATCATCGCCCGCCTCGACGGAATTCGCGACAACGAGTTCACCGGACGGTGCGCGGATCTGCACCTCGGTGCATGCGTGCGCGACACCCGCGAGGGCAGCAAGGACGACAGCTTTCATCGCCGCCGACGGAGGAAGAGCAGGGTGCTGTGTCCGTCGGCGCTCGGCGGTCCCGTTGAGTTTCCCGTTGTTGGAAACTCGAAGCGACTATTTTGGCTTTGATTGCGAAAAAGGAAATTGCTCACTGTGAAATGACGCTCGGCAAAACGGCAATTCTTCGCATGAATTTGTTTGCGTGACTTGACTTGACTTGACTTGACTTGCCATGTACATGTATTACGCGGTGGAACGGCCAGTCGTCCGGACGACCCTGCCCTCTCTCACACCATGTCGTATCCGAGCACGTCGCCGACGCCGCTCGGCGCCCGAAGCATCCAGCCGCTACCGCCAGAGGTTGAGATTGCGTGGCGCACTGGCCGGAACGAGCCCATTCCCGCTCTCGATGAGGAGGCGCTGCCCTTTTCACTGCTTCTGGCCATGATGGGTGGCTCGCGGCCTGGGCCGCTGCCTTCGCACAGCAATGACTCCTTGCCGCGACGCTTCGAGGCCCCCATCTCTCGGCCGGCGTCTGCGCTCGTCCGAGGAAGCGTTGCCGTGAGCATGGCCGCCAAGGCTGGGCCTTCAGTCCCTATGAGGAGGCGGCCGCGCAGTGCACCCGCCAACCATGGCGCACTCACGAGTGCTGGCGATAGCGGCGGGCCCAGCGCCCGCGATATTACCAGGCTGCTACCAGGCCCGCCGCCGCAGCCGCCGTCGCCGCCGGAGTCGCCGTTGGCGCCGCAACGAGGGAAGCGTGGCGCGAGCCGCAGCCACCCTTCGATGCATTCCCTCGATCGTGCGCTCCAAAAGGAGTTTGTGCGCGGCACCAGCGGCCACTCGACGGGCCACCTGCAGGCACCGCGCTTTCGGCCGGCACCCACCTTTTGGGCCGACCTGTCGCGCGAGCGCGCCAAGACCACGGCACGTGGCGTCAACATGGGGCCGCACACTCTGCGTGTGTGGGAAGCCCACGTGGAGAGGGCCGTCGTCTATGAACGCCCGAACGGCCTGCGCTCTTCGGGAAAGAGGTCCATCAGCTACCAGCCGGTCGTAGCTTTCGGCAACACACGAAAGCCGCCGCCGCCGCCACAGCCGACGCGCGCGGACGCGGGCGGCGGTGCGAGCGGCGGATCAGTTGGCGGATCCGACACACTACCGATGAGCGCCTACGAGATGCGGCGCTTCCTGCAACGCTCGGGACGCTTTTTTATGAGTGTCGCGAAGGACAAGCCGTTCGCGATGCCGTCGCACACCATGGAGGGCCAGCCCATTAAGCCGGTACGAGCTGAGTTAGCATGAACGCTGAACGCGATGCACCCGAACCCCAGTACCCCAGTGCCCCACGTATACGAACACGTGAGCACAGCAGTGCCATACGATTTGGCAAGTCACACAACACCCCAGCATACTCGTATAGTCGTATTGCTGATTTATTCGTTTCACGTTTGTAAACGTTCTGAACGGCGTTTCGTCAAAGTCAAAACGTCAGTACCCCGCCCGGGCTGCGGCGGTTGTCAATATGTCAAACGCAAAGTCGAGTTCATGTGAATCATGTGACGACGAGCATGTGGTGCTGTGGGGAGTGCCTGAACGATGTGTCGACGGAGCACCCGCACATGCAATTTTCAGGGTCGCTTCGTTGAAATTTTTTTCTTACGAAGTGCGAAATGGAGCGAGCTGGCGGCACCAGTAGCCAAGGCGATGGTGCCAGGAGCATTCAGCCGCCGTCGCCACCGCGCAACCGGCCAACCAAAACACCCGCAAGCCAGCGACCGACGGATAGTGCAGCTGCGTTGCAGGCGACGGCGCCTTCGCAAGCGGCGACGCCTTCGCAGGCGACGGGCGCGAAACTCTCCGGCTTTGGGAGGGTGCGACCCGTGAGTCGGTCGCGAGATGCACTGCAAAGAGTTGGCACGAGTGCACCCATCTATGCTGCGCTGGCTGAGCGGCTCTCATCAATGGAAGGCGCGTCGCACCCAGGCGACGGCTTTTCGCGTCGGCGCGGGCCAGGCAGCGCACCACGACCTACCACTGCCGCAGCGCGTCCACCTGTGGCCGGTCCGGGGCTAGCAACCTCCTGCTCGGCCAGCAGCTCCTCAGGGAGTGCCTCGCGGTCACACGCCCGCGCCGCTGCGCTCGCTGCTGAACGTGCCGCCGTGCGTGAGCGAAAGGAGCTGCAGCAGCGTCAGCATTTCGAGGACGAGCAGCCCCTTGCGCTGCAGTTGAGGGCGCTGCAGCTGAGGGCGTTCATCGCAGCACGCCAGGCTGCAGTGCGCGGAAGCGGAGGCGACGGAAGCGCTGGCAGCAATGGTACCGGTGGTGGACTCAGCGGCAGCATCGGGGTGGCCGCCGAGGAGGCGCTCGAGAAGGCACTCGAGAATGAGCGACGCGAGGCGGAGAACGTCAAGGCAGCCATCACAGTGAAGGTCAAGGCCGTCAAGGACACGATGGAGAAGGAGCAAAAGGCAGCCAGGGCTGTGAAGGACATGGAGAAGGAGCAAAAGGGTGTCATGACGTCGCAGGTAAGCCGGGGGCGCAGCCGCAGCGCCGGCATGCGCCCCAGCGTCCCCAGTTCAACGGCAGGCAGCAGCCACAATGGCCGTGACGGTGGCGGCGGTGGCGGCGAGGGCGGTGGAGGCGGTGGCGGTGGGAGCGGCGGCGGTGGAAGCGGCGGCGATCGTGTCGACGCGATGCTCACGATGGCGCACCGAGTGCCCAGTGCAAGCTTAAGTGCAAGCTTCAGTGCAAGCTTCAGTGCAAGCTTCAGTGCAAGCTTAAGTGCAAGCCCGGACGGTAGTGGGAGTGGGCTTCGGGGGGGGCCGATCCGCACCGAGAGTCTCATGGACCGCCTTGGCGCCAAAGGTTGGCTGCCAGTGGGTGCGCCTTCGTCCAGCTGTCTGTCGGGCGCGCTCTCGAGCTCTCCGGGGATCCGCGCGGCCCTCGCGGCGGCGATGCGGGAGCCTTCATCCGTCGCGTACAGCTGGCGCTCGAGCGAGGCGGACACGGAGATACACACGGAGTACACCTCCGGCCTATTCAGCCAGACACCAACCGATCGGTTCGCCACGGGGCTTGGCGGCCCACAACCTGTGGCAAGAGGCGCACATGGTATGGGCAATGTCCACGCGGCGCTCACGATGAGGCTAAAACTCCCACTCATTCGCAGGCCCTCACCTCCCCGCGCCGTGGGCGCGGGCGCACCCGCCGTTGGCACGAGGGGCTGGTTTGATCCACCCGATGATGCAGACCTGCTGCGTCGCCCGGAGCCTCACCTTCTACGCCGGGCATCGCTCGACGAGAACTACGAGAGGCACGGTGAAGGCGATCTCTCGCGTGAGCAGCTTGGCGCAATCGCTGACTTCATGCCTGAGGAGCAGCAGGCCCTCGACGCAGGCGACCTCTTCGCGGCATACGACGAACTTGACGCTATCTACCAGGCCACACCTGTGGGGACTCAGCGTGCGCAGCTGCGTGACCCGCTGCCTAAGGGCCCCTGCAAGGGGATTAGCAAGGGTACAAAGCACGAGGGCGGCGAGCCCGCGCAGCTCGCACAGCCGCCGGGCACCTACAGCCCACCGCTGCGCGCGCTGCTGGATCAGCTGGGTGCGCACCCATCACGCGAGGGCGAGGGCGAGGCGCTCGACGAGCGGCACCACCGAGCCACTGAGGCCACCGTTGCCGCTGCCATTGGTATCGGCAAGGATGACGGGTCACTACCGATACGGCGACGCGAGGTTGGCCGGAGCTTGGGTTTGGGTTTGGGGGCACCGGGCCCGTCGCACCGCTCGGCGGCTTCGTCGCGCTCTCGCGGGCGCAAGGCAGCCAAAACAGGAGTAGGGCGGAAAGGAACAAAATAGGTGGAGTTGGCTTGTACGTTGTAGCCGGAGTCGAGTGGTGGGGGCGCGTGCGCGCATCGCCGAGCAGAAGACCATGCAGAAGACGCGCACGATTTCAATTTTCGTCGATTACATAACAAACAAACAAGCCTCAGTCGGACAGGAAAGTGAGGGCGCAGCGCTCGGCAACGATCGGCGTGATCCCAAAGGGGACCGGCTGCGCGGCGAAGCGCATCACCGCGTCCTGCATGAGCTTGAGTTCCTTGGGATTGTATGACAGATTGGTCAAGATCTTCTTCCACGCGTCGTCCAAGTTGGCGCGCGCCCCTTCCCAGCGCGGGTCGAAGCGCGTGGTGCGCATCGTCTCCACCTCCGATTTGCGCGTGAGCTTATCCTCATTGATGGTAAAGGCGAGCTCGGAGCCGTTTGTAGCGGCCACGAGCGGCACGGTGGCGCCGCGCTTGACGCGGCACTCGGCAGGCTGCAAGTAGGTGATGCCCTGGCCAAGGCCGAGCGTGCGGCTCGGATCTCCAAATGGCGAGGTCGAGATCACGATCTCCTCGTCGAGGATGAGATCGAACCAGATTACGAGCGCTGACACGATGCCGTCGCGCGAGCAGATGACCTCGAGCTCTTCAATCTGCGATCAGAGGCGATCAGAGGCGATCAGAGGCGATCAGAGGCGATGAGAGGCAATCAGAGGCGATGAGAGGCGATGAGAGGCGATGAGTGGCGATCAGAGGCGATCAGAGGCGATCAGAGGCGATGAGTGGCGATCAGAGGCGATGAGAGGCGATGAGAGGCGATGAGAGGCGATGAGAGGCGATGAGAGGCGATGAGTGGCGATCAGAGGCGATCAGAGGCGATGAGAGGCGATCGCACCTGCTGCTCGACGCGCGCATCTGCAAAGTCGAAGACGAAGATGTCGAAGACGTCACTCATCTGCACGTACGCGTCCTCCTTCCTCTCGAGATGGATCGGGCGCACCTCCTTTGACCAGCGGTATGCGTCCGCCATAGTCATGTCGACCCCATGCAGCTCGCCCGTCCGCATCTCCACAAGCATGCCCTTCATCACACCCGCCGCGGGCAAGATGCGAACACTCGCCGTCGTGAAGCCCTGGCGCAGGTGCTGCACGTAGTGTAGGATGCCGTCGCCAATGAGCGTGTGGTCGATGCACTCGAGCAGCAAAATGTCCGCCTTGCGGCTGAGCTCCTCATGAGCTCTCAAGTTGCGTGCGTCCTTTTGCAAGAACGAGATGCGCGCGCTCACCTCATTGTGGCGTGCGCACGCCTCCGCGACGCCGATGAGGTCCGCACTCTTCTCGCAAGCGACGACGTGGTCAGAGCAGTCGGGCCGTGCGGCCGCCGCTACGATGGAGAGGGTCCCAATGCCAGCGCCCACGTGCAGCGTCAGCACGCCCTTGTGCTTCGGGTGGGAAAAGATGGCCTTGCGCAGTGCGGCCGCGAAGGTGCGGTTCAAGTGGCCGTCCAACGACACCTCGAGCTGCGACTGCACTACGAGGCCGCGACGTGGCGCGGGCGGCGGCATGTCGCGGTGGGCAAAGTGAAGTCGCGTTCGGTTGTGCGACGCGATCACGGGCAGCGAATCGCCCACGTGCACCTGCTTGAGTGGCACAAAGTGGAGTGCCTGCCCAATGCTGAGCCTTGTGGCGCCCGGCACGGCGGCCGCCACCGGTGAGGAGGTGAGCAGCCCGTGGCTGCCCATGTGCAACTCGTACCAGAAGACGATGGCGTTGCAACGGCCGTCCGCAATCACGTCCATCTCGATCTCGTAGCGCTCCTCGCGCTTAATGAGAGTGCTCGCGGCGCGAAAGTCGAACGTGAGCGCGGTCACCGGCTTCGTGAGCGGCCTGAGCACGCGCCTATAGAGGACGTCGTCCATGTCTACCTGCCGCAGCTGTGGAGACCACATCACCCGTTCGACGGGCTGCATGTCCACCGGCAAGCCCGGGTCGGTGAGGACCTGGACGCCCATGGCCCAAACTCGCGCTGCGGCGGGTAGGATCGTCGTGTCCTTGCGCACGCACTCTTCCTTCTTGAGCTGGTTGATCGCGAGCACGAGCCCCTGCCCGAGCAGTGAGAAGTCAATGTTGTGACAGAGCACCAAATCGGGCTTTGCATGCAGCTCGTGATGCATGCGCAGCCCATCATACGGACGATGCAGGACCGAGAAGTGTTCACAGCGTGCCACGAGCTGTGAATTGACCTCGTCGACGGTCATACGCTGTGCGCGGTCCTCGCGGATGAGCGCCCGCCGCGCCGCCTGCGCACCCCTCCCCTTGGCCGCCGCCGCCGCGGGTGCCGGTGTGAAATCAGCCTTGCCCTCGAGCTCCGCCAGCAGATTGGATGCGTCGGCATTCTTGCCTAATTTGGAGACGCGCAGAACGTCCTGAAGGCGCAGACGCGCCTCACGCAGCCGCCCAAGCTGGGCGAGCGCCTGTGCCATCCGATAGTACCCCTTGCCAAAGTCGGGCACGCAGCGCACCGCCGCGTGCCCGTCGGCGAGCGCCGACTCGAACTCGCCCAATTTGAGATAACATAGCGCCCGGTTGGCAAGCAGGTTGACCTTGAGCTCCGGCTTCGCGTCGGTGGGCGGGAGGGCCTCGGTGTAGAGCGCGATCGCACGCTCATACTGGCCCGCGCGGAAGGCGATGGAGCCCGCCTGCTTCACGCGCTCGGACAGCCCGAGGCTCATGGGCAAGCGCGACCAGTGGTCCTTCTCAAACGCGATCAGCGTGTGCCGTTGTACGGCCGCATGCGCTAGCTTTGCTAGGAAGCCGTGGGGCTCGCACACGTAGACCTTGTTCGCGCCCGCCTCCATCGAGAGCAGCGGCAGCAGCCCCATGGCCGAGCCCAGGTGCAGCACCACGCCCGACTGGCCTCGCGGCACGAGCAGCGGTACTGCCTGACGGATGACCTCGGCGTAGGCATCGGTACGCGCGCTGTCGAGCAGAGCCTCGAGCTCCGAGCGTGGCGCGAGGATGGCAGAGTGCGCCATCAGGTGCGACGCGAGGGCCTTGACCATCGTCGAGTCCGTGTACCACTTCTCGCTCTTCGTCATCGTGCGCTCGAGCAGCGCAAAGTCGAATTCACTCTTGCCAAGCTCCTCGCGCAAGCCGGTCATCGCCTCGTCATTCTTCGCCTGCGCCGCCTCGGCGCGCTTCTGCAGCTCGGTCTTCTCGGGCGCGGGCTTGTGCATCCAGTGCGGATCATTGACGCGCTCCACGTTGAGCACCATCTGCAGCGTCTCGCGTGCCTGGATCAGACGACCCGACGCCTCGACATTATCAGGTTCCAGTTCACACACCTTTGTGAACACCGCAGCGCTCTCCTTCCACTTTTTCGTCTTCATCAGCGCGCAACCGAAACGGTAGAGGCCCTTGGGCCAGTCGGGCTTGAGCTGCACCGCGAGTGCCGTGTCATGCAGCGCCAACTGAAAGTACTCGTCCATGCGCTCGCCGCCGATGGTCTCGCCGAGGTGTAGGTAGCACAGCGCGCGGTTGCACAGCACCTCGTGATCGTACGGCTTCGCGGCGAGCACGCTCGTGTAATGCTCGGCTGCCTCCTCGTGCCGGCCGGCCTTGACGGCCTCGTTGCCCATGTCGCGGCACACGGCCGCCGCGTGCTCCAGCTGCTCCTTCGGGATCTGCTTGAATGCCTCGTTGATGTCCTCGATTGCGCCCTCGGACGACTTGTGGCTCGTGTCGAGGGCGTCGCTTATCACCTCCAGAGCGTCGGCATCCAGGGGCGGTGCTGGGACGGGTACCTCGCGCTTCAACGGCATCTTGGCGGCGCACGAGCAGGCGGCAGCCGAGCCTCGCCGCACAGGTGGTCGGTCTGGACGTCCTCCGTCGCCGAAGTTTGCCTCCCGAAAAGTCAAGTTTGTCTCATGTCAAGTCCTGGGAGAAACCACACAGCGAGCCGAAAAGGGAAAGCTCGCCAGATATTAGAGGAAGTGCGGCGTGCATACAGGCTCTGTCAGCCAAGTCAAGTCAAGTAACTTCATTTAAACAACCTACAGGAAGCCTATATCGATTGTGCTCTCACGGCTAGCAGTGGAGGTGAGAGTCGACGGAGAGGAGGATTAACTTTACTAGGGGAAACTCTTTGAAAGGACGAAAAATGACCATTGGCCGTGAAGACACGAAATGGCCGCCGAGCGTCCGCGCGAGGAGACGCTTGACGGTGCGCCGAGCGAGCCACTCCCCCGATATCTGCGACGCGACTCAGCCCTCCCTCCCTCCAGCTTTGACACGGCTCGGCTCGGCTGTCGGCCGCTGCCATCTTCTAGACGCTCAGCACTGCCTGTCGTCTTTGTGCGCAGTGCTGTATGACATCTCGCAGCTGCTGCAGACAGGTCTCGATCGCGAAACTTTGGCCGTGCTCGTCGGCCTCACTGAGAGCGGCGTGAATCCTGAGGCACTTGCCGCGGTTATCAAGGAGCTGCGGCGCGAAACTGCGGCCCTGCGTGCCGATGAGGCCGGCATCACACCTCGAGACGCAGTCATCTCTGCAGCTGCGCGGTTAGGAGCGGAGGAAGCGGCGTTCCCTAGCGCCAACGTCCGCAGCATGGTGGATCAAGCTCAGCAACCCCATGTTCGCACCCTGCAGTGACACAACAACAACACCGGGTTTCGTTGACTCGAAAAGGTCATTCGTTCTCGTAAGTAAGTAAAACACGCCTATCGGCAGCGAACACCCGGCGAGTAGGGATACCCCCAGGCATACAGAGCGTGTACGGTGGTATTGGTCAACAGCCAAGTGCCGGGACTGAATACTGATGAAAGCCATAAGATCTTACATCAGTCGACGCTCTCACACATTCGAATCCATCGTCGTACGCGCTCGACATACACATAGCCGGTACGCTCGGCCGTGTACCCATGGCTGTACCCGTGTACACGCGACCGTGTACTTTCGGTAAACCACAACAACATCCGGTACCGATCTGGAAGAGCACTACGCAGCTCGATTCATACGGGTCCGTTTTCACGTCAGCGAGCATATCCGAGCTCTGCCGCTGCCGCCTCAAAATGGCGAGCGCACACAGTCAGCTCCGGCGCTCGCTCGGTGCCCGCGCCTACCGCATCATCGTCCTCGCTAGCACTCTCAAAGTCCTCCTCAGCGTCGCCCGTCGCTCGCCCGCTGGCGGCCACGCGCGTCGCCATCGGCGGGCTCGCGCGCTCTTGGGCGGCGGCGTCGTGGATGGCAAGGGTGAGGGCGCCCGCACACAGAGCGTACAGCTCGGCGCCGCTCAGCGTGAGAGGCAGCTGCTCGCACACGTCATCGAGGTGCACGTCCGAGGCGAGAACAAAGCGACGCGTGAGCGCTCCGAGCACTTGCCGTTGCTGTGGGCGCGTGTCCGGCGGCCCTATGTACACCAGCTTCTCAAAGCGTCCGGGACGCAGGAGCGACGTATCTAGAAGATCGGGACGGTTGGTAGCACCAAGCACGAACAGAGGTGGGGCGCCGGCGTGGCCGGCGCTGTGCACGCTATCGAGCTCAGCCATGAGCTGCGACACGACGCGGTCCATCACGCCGCCCGCGTCGCCGGTCGCGCCGCGGCTCGGCGCGAGCGCATCGATCTCATCGAAGAAGATGACACACGGGGCGGCATCGCGCGCCCGTGCGAAGAGCTCGCGCACCTGTCGCTCGGACTCGCCCACATACGGCGAGAGTAGCTCGGGTCCCTTGACTGATAAGAAGGCGAGCTGGCACTCGGTGGCCACGGCCTTGGCGAGCAGCGTCTTACCGGTACCTGGCGGCCCATGGAGGAGCACGCCCGAGCGTTGACGAACCCCACCGGCGAAGAGGGCAGGATGGCGAAGCGGCAGCTGCACGGTCTCAAGGATCGCGCGCTTGGCCTCTGCCTGACCACCCACATCTTCCCAGCGCACGTTGGGCACGCTCGGTCGTCCAATGGCCGTCGCGCCGAGAGCGCTCAGCCGGCGCGACGCTTGATCGAGCTCCACGTCCCCGAAGCAGCCAGCCTTTGCACCGGTGCGTCCGACGCGGCTGCTTTGGGTACGGCCCTCGGCCACGGCCCCCTCGGCGAGGGCGCGCGCGTGCGCACAGGCCACACGCCACTCGGCCGATCCAAACGACGGGTACTCCTCCACGACGCGCCGGCGTGCGGAGCGATGCGTCGCCTCGTCCGCCTGCGCGGCGTCCAGGTGGGTATGTAGCATCCCCTCCCTCGCCGCGGCGCTCGGCGGCCCGACCGGTACGATGGTCGTGAAAAAGGCGCGCAGAGAGGCGGGCACCTCCTCGAGGGAGCGCGCCGTGCCGAGCACGAGCACCACGTGGCCGGGCGCCGTAACGGGCGCCTCACCGGAAGGCAGCGTCGTTGTCGCCGTCGACACGGTGCTGGCAGTGGCAGCATTCGCGGCCGCAGCAGCCCAGAAAGAGGCGTCATCACCCCCTATGGACACGCCGCCGTTCGCTCGCGACGGCGCGATGCTGCTGGCGAGAGCGATCTCATCGAGAGCCTCCGTGAGGACTTGTGACCAGGAAACTTCCTCCCCTCCGGCTCCGCCCGCACCGCCACCGCCCGCACCGTCGCCACCGCCGGCACCGCCGCCACCACCGGCCTCGCCGTGTCCCGCGGCCGAGCCGAGCAGCTCGAGCCGAGTGAGCAGCAGCACGCACGGTGCACATCTGGCAGCGTCGGCCACCAGTGCAGGCAGAGCTCGCAGTGCGTGCGACACGCCGTCCGCGTCCGCAAGTAACGAGGCGGCCGACCGCTCCAAGCAGTGCATGCCAAGGGCATCACAAGCCTCTAGCACATGCGAGCGCTTGCCACGGCCCGCCGGCCCGTGCAGCAGCACTGAGGGGCGCAGCCCAAGACGGCGCGCGTCCAGATGCACCCCGAGCGTGAGAGCACGCTGCACCGCCTCCGCCGCAGCGCCCAGGGCAGGCGGCCCCGACCGGTGGCCAGGCGGTGCGAGATAAGCTCCGAGATAGCGCTGCAGATGCGGCGGCGGCGCACAGGCGACGTCGGCGGCTTGTGTTAGGCTCGTGAGCCCCCGCTCGATGGTGAGGCTCCCGTCGTACGAGCCGGCGCCCACGACAGCGCCTGTCACGCACGAGCCGGTGCCCACGACAGCGCCTGCCTCGCACGAGCCGGCGCCCACGACAGCGCCCGCCTCGCACGAGCTGGCGGTCAGCACCTTGCTGGATGCCCACGACGGCGCGCCCCCGCCACCCAGAGCGCCCGCCGCCGCCCGGGGGCTCCACGCATGCATGCCGGCCGACGCAGCCGCCCCTTGCACAGCACACGGCTCGAGACCCACCACCTGAAAGAGGAGCCAAGCATGGGCGCCGTAGTGCCCCTCATCTCCTTCGCCGCTCGCGTCGCTG
Organism: Chrysochromulina tobinii; assembly: GCA_001275005.1. Lineage (NCBI taxonomy): Eukaryota > Haptophyta > Prymnesiales > Chrysochromulinaceae > Chrysochromulina > Chrysochromulina tobinii. Next base: position 22,845 of record JWZX01002985.1, read on the forward strand.
CTCTCCGGATCGGCGCCGCCGCCGTCGCCATCGTCGCCATCGTCGCCGCCAGAGCCGGCGCCGTCCTTACCGTAGACATCTGCACCGTCGGCGCTCACGTCGGCGCCTCCTGCTGCCTCGCGCACAGCTGCGCCCAGCTCGCTACTCAGCTCGCTAGCGGCCGGGCTGGGCGGCGCCAGCACCCCGCGACGGACCATCGCACCCAGCCGACTCGCGGCTCGCACGGCCACTGCAAATGTGTCGCCTACCTGCAGCACGCGCCGCCGGCGAAAGTGGCGGCGGAGCGCTTTGGCAAGCGTCGCGGCATTCGGACCGTCGGCACGCCCGAGCAGCGGGTCTGGCGGCGGCGTGCGAACGAGCGCCACGACGGCCTTGGCCGCGGGTGGCGGCAGCATGGTGCTCTCGTTCGGTGGAGTCATCACCGCAACAGTCGCGCCATGGGCGGCCAGGCCAAGGTGATGGAGCAGCAGCGGCGAGCAGTAGATGGTGCCTGGCTGCGGATTCTCCACGATGCTAGTGCCCTCGGATGGAGGTGTAAGTGCGTGGAGCCGAGCCGGCCGCGCGCGCTGGACGCCTTCAACCACGAGCAGCACGAGCGCTCCGTTCGGCACTCCAAAGGCTTGCAGCGTCTCGCACGCGACGGCTGCTTCGATGGCCGGATCGGGGCCTATGAGTTCGCCATCATCGCCCTCGAAATCTAGCCGTGTGGGCCGTGAAAGCAGTCGGACGGGCAGGCACCTGCCCACAACTTTGTTGGCAGGGGCTGCTGCAATGCTCGTCGCCGCCATGGAGACTACTGCGCCCAGACTATTGCGTCTATATAGATTCCGAGTTGTGGGTGGCGAGTCCACGGACGGCTGTGACGATGATGGCTGTGGTGCCGGTGCTGAAGTTGCAAGGGATGACGGCGACGCTGCCCACACGACTGGCAGCTCAAGCGAAGACAGGAACATGATGTCGGTCATGTTCATTAATACTCACAGTTCACAGGAGCGGAGAAAGAAGGAGCCGGAAAAAGCTGCCTTTTCATTATCCCGCCAGGTCGCATGCATTTGAAGACTCGTAGGTAACGACCCTACTCTGAGAAACCTCGTCCTCGACGCCGTCGCTCACATGGGACGACCGCGGTGGGTCGCGTCGCCAGCGCGACCGCCGCCGTTGCCCCCACCTCCACCGCCGACCCTTTTTCTTTCCGCCGACCTCGCGAACCACCTTCCACCGTTGCGGATGAACGTAAGCTACGGCAGGCTCGTAGCGAACGGGAAGCCATTTGACCTTAAGGGCATCGAATGGCACGGGACAGAGCAGGAGGCAATGGTCCCGCAAGGCCTCGGCAACCACTCCCTCGACTATTACCTCACCTTCCTGCAGCAGCACTCATTCAATGGAATCCGCCTCCCCTTTGACCACGACCGCATGTTACGAAATGCCATCGTCGTCGACTCGCACCATGTGAGGCTCGCGCCAGAGCTCTTGCACCTTCGGTACGTGAACGTCTTCACGACGATCGCCAAGGCGGCCGCGCGTCGCGGGCAGCTGATCGTCCTCGCGTGCGATCGGCTCACATTCTCGGCTGCGCCCGGCCAACCCGGGTCCGGACTGTGGTACTCTGGCGAGGTCTCTGAGGAGCAAGTGCAGCGCTCGTGGGCACACATCGCCGACGTGCTGTGCTCACAGTGGAACGTCATCGGCGTCGACCTGCAGTCGCAGCCCTTCCGCGCGAGCTGGGACTCGCCGGGCAAAGGGCCACCGACATTCAACCCGGCCACAGACTGGAACGCGGCGGCGACACGGCTAGGCAACTTTGTGCTGAGCAAGTGCCCGCGCTGGCTCGTCTTTGTTGAAGGCGTGGGAGAGACGCCCGGGGCGAGAGACCAGCAGCTCGAGGGGGGTGCGCATGCATGCACCGCAGCACGCGCGCGGGCCTCAAGCCGATGCCTGCACGCGCCCAGCGGCTCTAGCCTTCTTCCGTCACGTGCCCTCTCTCTCACACACTCTCTTGTCGACTCCTTGCGCAACGCAGGCGCTTTCTGGGGCGAGAACCTGTGGGGCGCACGCCAAAACCCGATCAAGCTGAGCACGCCGAGTCATCTCGTGTACTCGCCAGTCGCGTACGGACCGTCTGTGTACGGTGCCTTCTCCTACTTCCAGCAGCCCAGCTTCCCAGCCAACATGGACAAGGTGTGGCAGGCCCATTTCGGGTTCGTGCAGGCCTACTTCAAGGGCGCGATCGTCTTCGCGAGCCTGGGCGACCGGTACGATACGCCCAAGAGCCAAAAGTGGCTCAACTGGGCGATCGAGTACTCTCGTCTCCATGGCTACGGATTCTTCTTCTCGTCCCTTGAGCCGACCAGCCCGGACACAGGCGGGCTGTTTGAACCTGACTGGACCACACCCGTTGAGAGCAAACTCACTGCACTGCAGCTGGCGCCTGCCTCGTCCGTAATGGCGCTGCAGCCGCCGCCAGGGCCACGCCTGCCGCCACCGGCGCCGCCGCGGACACCGCCCGCGTCACCGCCGCGGACTCCGCCCGCGTCACCGCCGCGGACGCC
>JWZX01002986.1:0-17638 GCA_001275005.1 Chrysochromulina tobinii
TGCTGCCCTCGCCGCTGAGCGTGCCGGCGCCCCAGCTCCATGCCATGCCCTCGTTCATGAGCGCCATCATGACCCCCTCACCTATGAACGGCTGAATGAACACCTGCACGACTTTTGCGCGACTCACGGGCGGAGTGCGGCCCATTGGCGCCCCGCTTGCGTTTTGAGGGACGATGCGTGAACTCTTAAGCCTTCTGCGTACCGGTCACACAGGGGGCGGCCTCCGGGTCGGCCGCGGGGAGCGGTCGGCTCCGAGGCTGGAGCGGCCGTTGAGTCGGCCGCTGATTCGGTCGTTCGCGGTCGCTCGGGTGCGTTGGTGGGTTGGGATGCTTGTGAGGTTCGTCTGTGTGATCGATCTGTGTGATCCCGTCACGTGTGCCCGTGCGGTGTCCCGGGGGCTCCCCCCGGTGTCTTTTTACCGGTCACCCCAAAAGAGAATTAACAGTCAATTCACACGTGTCCGACCGGCTTTTTGGGTTTGTGTAAGGGGGTAGGTCAGTGGGAGGCCCCGGCCCATGCTCGGGTCCGTCGGACTTTTGGCGACGCGCTCGGCGGCGCGCCCGCGGCCGGCGCCGCTGCTCGGGCCGCTGCTCGCACCGCCCGCTTCGGCTACATCCCAGGCGCCACTCGCGGAAGCCCCGAGCATTCCCATCGAAGGCGGCAGCGCCGCCGCGCCGCCCGCCGCGTCACCATATCCAACGGAGCGCGCCTGCTCGTGCGCCGCCGCGCGCAGCCCAGCAAGCAGCTCAGACTCGGCGACGAGCGGCGCCTGCGAAGCGCCCGCGAGCCGAGGTGGGTGAGGCTCGATGAAGAGCTGAAGCGGCGTCTGCCCGAATTCGGCGACTTGCGACTCGAGCGCGCGCCGGTCCATGGCAGGCAGGTTGGAGTAGTCGGCCTCGTACGTCTGCGGGCAGAAGAGGTTGTGCGCCTCGTCGGCCGCGATACCACGCTGTGAGTACCCAAAGATCAGGTCGATCCACCGGTGGAGTTGGCTCGAGCACAGCTCGCTCTCGAGTGCGGCGCGGCACTTGGTCACAAAGTCGGTGGCGTCCGAGGCCCACGGCGGCAGCAGCACGTCGCCCACGGGCGTCCCGTCCGAGCGCACGCCGAGATCGAGGTGCCGGCCGTTGAGAAGGAAGGAGGCCGAGGGGGGGTGGTAAAAGTGCGGAATCAGCTCCTTGACATCACTCGACGAGCTGAGCACCGAGTACCACGCCTCGGAGATGGAGGTGAACTCACGGTCCGCCGTGTCGAACGAGCCGCCGTGCAGGTGCAGCGTGAGCTCGGGTGCGAGCCGAAGGAGAAAGTACGAGACGAAAGCGGGCGCGGAGTAGTGCGTGCCGTAGAGGAAGCGCTGCCCAGGCTCCATCGAGTCATACCGTTCGCGGAAGATGGCCAGGCGCTTCTCATTGAGGGCACCCACGGGCTTGCGCAGGTCGCGGAAGGTTGCCGGCGCGTTCAGGTTCAGACTCGTGCTCGTCACGTCGGCGAGAACCCATGGGAACACTGGATATTGAGCGAGGTCCCCGAGCGAGCGCCCCGCGCAGTCGTTGAGAAAGAGGAGGTAGGTGAAGTTGTCGATGAGGCCGTGACGCCATCTCTCGGTTTGCTCGTGCAGGCTCGCCTCGGGCGGCGGCGGCAGCGAGCGCCCGAGCACCGCCCATGCCGTCCGCTGCACGGTCTCGAGTAGTTGGTCACGTGCCGTGCGGGAGGGCAGCGCCACGAGCAGCGTCTCAGGATCGTTCGGGTTGAGGCGCGAGCTGGCCGAGGTGTCAGAGCGGCCGCCGTCGGCGCCACTGCCGCGCCGAAAGTGCAGCTCGAGCGCCACGTCGCGCAGCAGGTAGCGCCGGCACACGACGCGCTCGAGGGCCGCGAGAGGCCAGTGCGTGAGCGGGCATTCGATGCACGCAGGCTCGGCGATGTACAATCGAGACTCGGTCAGAAGCAGCAGCCCAGGGAGAGTGAGCATAGGGCGCACGCGCTGGACGCGCAGCTGCATCAGCTGCGCCTCGAGCGGGTCCACGAGTGCCGTCTGGTCGAACGTCACCGCCGACACCTGCTCCGACTCGGCATGCAGCTGCTGCAGCCGCGCCTGCGCCGCCGAGTCGTGCGGCTTCATCGAGAGATCGAGGATGGAGTTGAGCAGATTCACGAAGGAGATTGGGCGTGTGTGCTGCAGCGAGAAGCGCAGCGCCGGCACCGTCGGCGCGAGCTTGATCGTGCGCAATGGCTGGTAGCGCTCCATACGTGCGGCGAGCATCCTTACATGGATCTCGAAGCCGCCCGCGCCCGCGCCGGCGCCGATGACCTCGTGAGTCGAGGCGGCCCACTCAATGAGTGGCCGCGGCACGTCCTTGAGCACCATGCGCACCAGCGGCGCGTCCGGGTCGTCCGGCTCGAAGGTGAGCGACTTGCTCGCGACCATCAGCCGGCCGGCGAGCGCAGAGACGCGCGGTGGCAGGCTGAGCGCCTCGGCCTGGTCAGCCGTCGGGTGAAGGCTCGCCGCGTGCGAGCCAAAGTAGAGCTCGCCGTGCTCGAGGCACGTGAGCAGCGAGAAGCGCGGGCGGGCGCGCTTCCTTGGAGTGGAGAACATGTCCCGCGGGCCTCTCGTGATTGCATTTGTACTCAGCTACAATAGTACTCACTCGTGGGCTTCTTCATGACGAAGATGACCGGCCAGGTTGGTACAAAGCGCCTGTTTCTCGGCCAAATCGGCGGCGTCATCAATCACGATCAATTGGTCATTCCAAGTCACGCTTTCGCGGACGCACTCGACTGTCAAACTGATACAGCTTGAACACTGGTACGCTGTTTCACTGGAACAGTCTCAGCAAATTTCAAAGATTGAAACGCGCCAGGTTCTCGTTCTTGTGGCAATCGGCAGTCATCAGAACTTGTAACCCGATTCATTTTTCGCGGACTCGACTGTCAGTCTGTCACCCACATCGCTTCACGCTGGTCACCGTCGATGCTCGCGATGCGCATCCGCACCGTCTGCCTGCAGCGCTCGGCACGCCGACTATGCTCTGTCACGCGGAGTCGGGTGCCGAAGACGTTGCAAGCTGGCCTCGAAATCGTGCGTAAATTCGCTTCACCGAAGCACGGTGCTGCACGCCTTCTGAACACGCCTGAGCTTCTGACAGCAGCCGATCGAATGGAAGCGGTGACAGGCATCAGCGCCAGTCTGCTGGAGGAGTTGAATGACTCGTTGGCCACGTTGGCCATCATCGATAGCTCCTGCATCCCATTATTACGGTGTGATACCGTTGGACTGCTCCAACTCTTCAGCCCGGGGCCAACACAAGGGCAATTGGCCACCATGGTAGGGAACGTTCACATGGGGGCTAGGGTAGTTCAGACTAAGCTCGCCGAAACGGTGATGGAATGGTCCAATATCGAGCGCGGCCGTGACCTCTTCGTGCCCGGCTTGTCCAGCTTTAACATCCCGAATGCAGTCAACGCGGTGTTCGAATTTCAAGTCCAAAGCCTGCTCGATCCAAAGCCTTGGACTTTGGATCCAGAGCTTTCACATCCAGAGCTGCTCTTCCTCTGGGACAATCTGGTTGGTGCTCGAGAATTGAACGGCGAAGAATGGCGAGCCAAGGAGCTGAGCATCTGGATGAGCGCAAGCGTGTGCATCATCACCCCGCACACCCTTCGCACCTTTGGTCACTTCCCTGCGCTTCTGCCTCGAAGATCAGTCCACAATCAAGGGGACATTCCACGATCGTGGTGGCACGTCATTTCGGGGGGCCTGCGACACGCCGACTACCATCGTCTCTCTCGATCATCTTGGGAAACCGTCTCGAGGGTCCTGGCGATGGACCGCGAGAGCCCGCCATTCAAGCATTTCGTGAGAAACGCCGCCTGGTGGGTCGATCCGGCCAATGCCAACGTACTCGATGATTTGGATCGGGCTCGCGCGCTGTTCGAGTGTACAATACACCAAACGGAAGATGGCAAGACGCGGTGGGCGCAAGCATGGCCTGAAGGCGGCGAGTCGATGCAACCCCTGACGCTGCTCAATCGCATGCGCGAGCTCAAACGACTACACCTCCAGCTTGGTCCAGACGTGCACTACTCCCACTTAGACTCGCTCAAGGATCCGACAGCCGAGCCCTCTAGCGCCCACGTCCTACGCGTCCTACGCAGCAAGCATACCATTGCAAAGGTGAGCAAGGAGCTGAACAATTGCGCGATGAGCTTAGCCAAGTGGGTAGAACGTGGCAAGTACGTCCTTGTGGCAATCGTGGATGCCACTGGCAAAGCCAAGGCGCTCGCTGGGTATCGACCCGGCGATGAATCTTGGAGCCATGAGCCCGTGGAGAAGAACAACGATTCTGCTTCCGAGGAAACGCGCGCGCTGTTCGACGACTACCTTTCCGTGTTGACAGCCTGGGGCAGGCAGTCTCGTCCAAAGCCTCTTGACGACGACGACGACGACGACGACGACGACGACGACGACGACGACGACTACGAGCACTACGACGACGAGGACTACGAAGAATACTGCTACGAGCTGCACGGGCCGGGGGCTGACGCGTGACGCAATCATGTACAAGCATGGTTGTGTCAGACAACTGGTGTGTCAGACATGTGATCAAATAATCATACGGGCATGGATGTAGATTGACGCGTGCGGGCGTGCGCGTGTGCGTGAGGACTGTGATCTTCTTGGCTCTTGTCAACGCGGCGGACATCGCGCGGTGTCTCGCGCACATACATGTATCGCGCCCATAAGTCGGCGGATGCGCCCGTTGCTCTGTTCCCGCTCCCGAGTTCACATAATGTTTGGGTCTCGCCGCGCTGTTGTTGTGTTGTGCATGGATGTTGCTATTTCATGCTAGTCAGTCAGTCAGTCTGTCAGAGTCGGTTAGCATGGTCAGTTACTCTACACTTGACAGCGCTCAGTCAGTCACTCACGCACTCACATTACACTCTAATTACACTCCCTTGCGAGTAATGAGCGTATAAAGCGCCTACATGTACTAGTAAGTCAAGTCACTTGACTAGACTTGACTTGACTCGAGCGCTTACTCTCTTCTTCGTTCCCAAAACTCGTTGTGCATGCGACCGAAAAATGTTTTTTGTCGTTTCCAGGTCTCGCATCACCTCTGCGATTACCTCTGCGATGTGGACAGCAGAGGCTCTCGCAGCGCCGAATCTGACCGCCACCTCCGCCGAGCCGGAGGCGCCCATCGATCCAGAGCACGACCTCGGTGCGAACACCAAGGCCTCCTCGGGGGCACGACCTGCGCCTTCTTCCAAGTTTGGTCCTTGCGGTCCTTGGCTCGGGCCGGCGACATACTCCCCTCACATTCCCGATCCCAAGGACAAGCGCCTAGGCCTCGATCCTATCCCGGTAGGAGTCACATACGGCGCCAAATCGGAGTTCTACCAGCCCAAGCCGAGCTTCTTCAACATCCTCTACACGCATCCATTGTTTGGCCACATGGGCCCGTGGGCCCAGGACAAGGCCTATTACCTGCCGCCCGTCAACAGTACCGAAGGTGCCATGGTTTCTCCGTCTGACCGCAGGCTCGCTCGCGTCTATGGGCACAACGACGTCCCCGTTGGCTGCTTGGCCGCTACGAACACGTCGGCTGCTGCCGCGCAGTGGGGTGCCCTTGGGGCTGGAGCCAAAGCAATACACTCCGGTGAGACGATCCAGTTCCTCATGAAGACGCGGACCGAGTTCAAGTACCGTTCATCACCGAGCATGCATCCTGCTCCTGCTCCAGCGTTGCCCGAAATGCCACGAACGCGCGCACGCACGGTGTGCCACACACACCAACCCTATGCTCTTGACCTCTCGGCGGTTACTCTCGAGCGCTCGCTACACAGCGCTCGAGATGTATACACGAGATGAGCACGAAATCGCCTCAAGTGCCGCTCCCTGTCGAGCTGCCCGAGCACCGAGCCTGCTGTTGCTGCCTGACGAGCCACGTACCTCTGTGTGTGTTGCGCAGACGAGCGTCTCCAAGTCCACGCACCCGCTCAAGCGCTTGCCAGCGCACACGGTGTGGCGCATGCAGACTGACCAGATTCTGTATGGGCCCAAGGCCAGCCAGGATACCGCGGCCATCGCGATCAAGTCACGCGGGGCCGCCAAAGACAGCAGAAGCCAGTTTGGCTTTTAGTACGCACCTAGCGGCCAGACCTCGCAGACGCTTCCCCAAGGGCGCTTCCCCTCGCCCACATCCCACCCTCTGGCTCCCACCACCGCCTTGTGCTTTGAGCTGGCTTCCCCGCTCTCGTGCAGCAACGTGCAGCCCGTGCGTATGACTCGGTACACGCACAACTCCGAAAAGCCGACGATCCGTTCGTTTTCACATATGCACGATCGTCACTTAAACGCAAAACGGCGCTGCGCGGACCGGCGGCGCGGACCGCGCGCCGCGCAAGGCGAAGGCTTGGACCCGACCCGACCACGGCCAGTCGCCCGCGGAAACTACGCGGAAACCCTCCATGGAAATGACACGGAACATTTCTTCTGTAAAGAACTAGATATATCACCACAACGGAGGCGCAGGTCGCGCAGCATGCGGACAGATGAAGCGAGAACTCGCTCTGCTGGTCGCTGCACGGCACTCTCTCGGTGTGCGGTGTGTTCGCACTCGTCACGCCCGGCCACACCCACACCCAGCGCACCGAACGAGGATGGCATTCACAACCCTGTCCCTCTCGTCTACTCGCGCGAGCCATACCCAGCGCCAGCGCGCTCGTGGTACCTCCTCGCCGTATCATCACTTCGTCGCCTTCTCCTTGGAGCGCGAGGATACCTGCCGCGCCAATCCATCATGCGTGCTTCTCCCGTGCCGCCCTGACAACCCGTGCCCCCCCTCTGCCGACGGAGTGGTCTCAGCCGTGCCCGCCCGGCGCCGATCGTCGCGTCGCCGTGTGTGTTTGCATGCTGTGGAAGAGCCGCCGCTGGTGGGCCCTGTGTCGAGCGCCCACGTGCCCTGATATCGAGCGGCCCCTCATTACCCTCAGTACCCTCATTACCCTCATCGGCCCCTCACAGTGGTCACACCTTGACAGATCTCGCAGAAGCCCTTATACGCTTGCGTGAGCTGATCGAAGATGGGAGGATTGCGATTCTCGAAGGTGCAATGCTCGCATCTCCACGGGCCTGCGGGTGGCGCGCGTTGTGGAGCTAGTTGTTGTTGTTGTGGAGGTTGAGGACGTCCGGCCTGTATGGGTGCCGTGTTTGCCGTTGGCGGCATCACGCCGACCGCACGAGGGGGCAGCATTGCCTGCGGTGCTCCCCCCAGCTGGGGTGGTCGGGCGCCGACGACGCCCGCCGAGGGCGCCTGTGGAACGTTTACCTGCCTTCCTGGCACGCTTGGCATCTGGAAAGGTGGGTAAGATAGAGGCTTGAAGGCCGGCGCGCCCACATGTAGTGACGAGCCTTGCAGGGACGAGCCAGCGTACGGTGAAGCGAGGCCTGGTGTGGAAAACTGGCCCGGGACCATTGGAGTAGGTACGCGGCCGATTCCGGCCGCTGCCAGCTGCCGCTGAAGCGATTGCACGGTCCGTTCACGATCCTGGAGCTCACCCCAGATGCGTTCGGCGCGCTCCTTCTCCTCCAATAGCTGGTTGCCCAGCCTAGTAGTCTCGGCCGCCGCGTCGCGCAGGAGCGCCCTAAGGCGTGCATTGTCTTCGACGAGGTCCTTGTATGCCTGGTCCGTCCCCCCCAAGGAGCCCCCCGAGGTACTCGCCCGATCGAGGCGCGATTGCATGCTCTCTCGCATGCTCTGCATCTCGCGACGCGCACTCTCGAGCTCGCTCTCGAGCGCGCGAGTTCGTGAGCTTGTAAGCCGGCCTTCAGCATCACGGCCTGCCGCAATCACACCGAGGTTCTCGACGAGTTTCTCTTTCTCGGCGAGCTCCTCGCGCAGGTTGCCAATCTCACGGCGGAGGAGCTGCTCCTTCTCCTGCGCCAGCTTGGCGCCGCGAGCGCCTTCCGACGACGACGCCAAGCTCGTGCTCAGGGGGTCGCCGGCCCCGCCGAAGCCGCCAAACGGGCCGGCACCGCCGAAGGCGCCGCCAAAGGCGGCGGCGGCGCCAAAAGCGGCCGCCGCGCCGCCAAAGCTGGTGGCGGCGGCGACTCCGCCGAAGGCGCTCCACCCGTCGCCCTTGGCGCTGCTCTTGAGACCGGCAGCGGGGGGAGCGCCCGGCGGACTGCACGGCGCCGCGGAGGAGGGTGCCTGCTCGAGCGCTGGCTCCTTCGCATCGAGTGGACCGCGCTCGGGCGAGGCGGCTGAGAAGACGGTCGTGCTCGCGTCGGAGGCGGCCTGCGATGACGTGGCCGAATGTGCGGGCGAGGAGCCCGAGGCAGCCGCGGTCTTCTTCTCCTTGGCCTCGCGATCGATCTTCTTCATCCACTCCGCATGCTTCCGTTGCTCCTCCAACTCTTTTCGCCGCGCCGCCTCCTCTTCATCCTCCTCCGCATCTGCTTTGTCATCGTCCTCAAGCTTGAGGGACGGGATCGACGAGAGCAACCCGTCGTCGCCATCGAGGTCGCCGTCCTCGAGCATGGCCGCCAGCCGCGACTCCATCGCGTTGATATTGGACGCAGCGCCCGCGTCGCTCGTGTTCGAGGCGCGCTCGCCGCGCCGGAAGAAGTCGGAGGCGTCTGCTTGCTCCGCCGAGCCCCCATCCTCCGCCTCGGGGAAGAATCGTGAGCTCCCGATCTGGGCAGATCTCCCTGCGGACGCGAGTGGCGCAGAGGTGGAAGTGCTCACGGCAGCGCCCCAGCCGAGTGGACCCGGCTGGGGCCGCGGTTCACTCGGCTTTGATGCGGCCGGGGTCGGCCGGCCGGGCGCCTTGGTCGCCGACCCAGGTGCACTGGCAGGTGACGCGTCTCGACGTTCTCGGCCATCACGTTCACTCGCCGTCGACGGCGGTGGGGCTCCGGAGGGGGCGCCCCATACATTCTTTGACTGAGCGTTGCCGTTAGGAAGGCCAGCCTTGGCCACGCCGTTCGCGCTGGCTGCGTTGCCTAGAGGCGCGCCGCCGTGGGCGCCAGCAGAGCCCTCTTTCATGCCGAGGCCTTCACGCACCAGCTTCGCTTGGTGGATGATCTCCGATTGACGCTGCTTGGCGAGCGCCTGAAGGGACGCCACATCCATGGCCATGTCTTCGACTCCGTCAGTCGCCGGCTTGGCCGCGTCCGAAGGCGGCGCGGCGAGCGCGGCCGTATCGTTCACCGTCGCGCGGCAGAGTGGGCATGTGGTGATCGAGGATCCTCGTCGTATGGTCTGAGCAAAGGACGAGTTCTGTTCGATCCAAGAGTCGATGCAATGGGCACAGAAGGCGTGCGCGCACGGGCGCAGCTCGATGATGGCCTTCTCATCGAGGCAAATCGGACAGTCTTCGAGCGAATCGATGTCCACGCCCACGGGCGCCTCGCGCGCCTTCTGCTCGTTGATCCTTGTTTTGGCCATCGCCCACGCCGCAACCTTGACAGGTGCGGGAGCGACGAGCTCGGACATGGCATACGAGGCTTCGGACGCCATGTCGGCATCCAAGGCCTTATCCACGGGCCGGGGCGGTGGGGCATCCGGGATTTCGATGTTGATCCCACTTCGCGATCTCCGGGAAGCGATGAGGGCCGTCAACCCCTCATCGCTGCCTGGCTTTACCTCGCTCTTCTTCTCCTCGGCTAGCTCGAGACTCTCCGTCATCTCTTGCGTGAGCCTGCGAGCGACACAGCGATACGGCCGAGCGTGAGGCGACAGCAGGGGGATGCATGCACGGCGCGCAGCTCATACGCGCTGCGGCGGCGAGCGCCAACATGGAGCGTGGCGCGCCGCATGTTGCGAGCCGGCGAGGCGGCCCTGGCGGCGAGGCGGCGCTGGCGGCGAGGCGGCGCTGGCGAGCACGCAACCCGCGCCACTCGCGGCCCGCGCACTTGATCTTGCGCTTCGCCACCTCAACGTGCAGCTTGCATACGCCGAGTTCCTGGTCAAAGATGTTGCGACCGCAGCGCGTGCCATCCGCTTTGAATTCTCGACAGCGATTATCATCTTCCTCCTCCAAGTCCTCATCCTCGTCCACTCTCCTTATTCGACGCACCGCCTCGCCACCATCATCCCCACCGGCGCCCTCGGCAGAAACCGTAGCAGATCTTCGCTCAGGCTTCTTCTCGACTTTGCGTGCGTGAGTGTGCGTATGCTCGAGCGCGTTGTGGCAACCATCGACAGGGCAAAAAAAGACGGTGGCTGATCGCCCGCCCGCCCGCCCACGCACGAACTGTTTCTTGAAGCGCTCCCAGCACTTATCATGTACGACGCTGGTGTGCTGCACCGTCTGACCGGCAGCGTGGCAGATGAGCGTTGTGGAGTCCTGATCGTCCTCGACAGTCTTCTGGCAGAGCTTGCAGTTCGGCAAGGCGCTCATCGCGACAGTGATGCACTGCCTCACCACGCGTCAAGGAGCTGAGCTCGACACTGCGTGTCTCCGTCAGCGCCGCGCGCGAGAGAGGTGTTGGGTGTTTCCTTACCCTGAGAGCAGAGAGCGCGTGTCGCCCCCGTGTCGAGTCACCACATTCTCAATGTGAATTCACAGCTTTGGTTTGTGAGCTTCATGTACAGTTCAGTTAGTATGTATCCCTCCGCCATCTCCGCCCACTCCCGTCCTCCACTGCTGGCTTCCGGAGCACATTCGATAGGCTTCCGTATGGTTGTCTGTGTTTATGTAGTACTGAACTGAACTCATGTACAAAACGTCACCAGTACGATTGCAGAGAAATGCAGACGCGCGCGTGCGCGCGCCGAAACCAGGAAAAGGACCCCCCGTCGCGACGTATCTCGATGAAACGGCGTGAATGGACAATGCGCGCGCTCCACCGGTCACTGACACCGGTAAAGTATCATGCCGATACGTAAACAAAAGGCAACCAAATGGAAGCCCAAGGGCTGGTACTACAATTGTAGTAGCCAACGCATGTGGAGACTTGACTTGACTTGTCTTGACACCACCGGTCCCGCTGAGCGAGGTTCCGGAACGCCTGGACGAAGCGAAGACGCGCACATCTCACGGATGTGGCCGTCACCGACCGGCGAGCGTGTCGGCAAGCGGCGCCACGATGCCGACGACGTCACCGTGCAAGAGTACATGAAGCGGCTGCGCGTCTCCGGCAGTGGCGCGCCCAGCCCCGCGCGCGCCGCCATCAGCCATCCCCACCCCCACCCTGGGCTGGCCCGTGCGTGGGCCACGGCGCAGCAGCAGCAGCAGCAGCAGCAGCAAGCAACGAGCGCATCTCCTTTGCTGCCGCTTCCGATGTCGGGCGGCTTCGAGCCCCAACCGGTGCTTTGGGGGCAAAGCGCCTGGCCTGTGCCGCCACCCTCCTCATCGCGTGAGCCGCAACAGCAGGAGCAGCATCAGCAGGAGAATATGCTGCCGATGTCAGCGGCGGCCGCGGGTGCGGGCTCTTCATCGCACGCGGCATACAATTGCGTGCCGTCGCCACCGCCATATGCTCGCGCCGCGCAGCCACTGCACGTACATCCTCACCCTCCCAACCTCTCGTGGCCAGAACTGCCGCCGCCGTGGGTTGAGCAGCCGTGGGCGGAGCAGCCGTGGACGGGTTACGCGCAGCAGCCGCAGCAGCCGCAGCAGCCCCCGGGATACGCTCAGCAGCGCACTGGACCTCCTCTTCCGGGCTCCGCCTCAGGCAGCGGGCTGAGTGCCGTCGCGGGCTCGTCCATCGACACACGGCTACGAGAGGTTGGGAGCGCGTCGGTCGACTACGGTTCGATCAATTCGCTGCTCAGCCAGCTGCATGCCGAGCGTGTGCGCGCCGGAGCGCGGCCGCGCTGGAAGGATGACGCCGAGGAGGACGAAGAGGACGAGGATCCTTAAAGGCTAAGAGAGAGCGGAGGACAGAGGAGAGATAGTCTGAGTGGTCGAGGGGGCTGAGTCGAGAGCTCAGCACCACAGGCGAGTTGCAAGTTGAGACACGCGCCGACTCTCCTGTATACGGTAGACTTAATTTGAGGTAAATCCTTATAAAACAGAGGGAGGGTGTGGAACCCGACGCGGCCACTAGCCCACTACCGGGGGGCTACCCCGGACTCGATAGGGATAGCGCTCATGCGCACACCGTGCGCCACGCAGCCACACGCAGCAACCCCACCCGAGCGCGGTGAAGCTGCCCCACGCTGTACGAAAGCAAGATGTGAGACATCATAGCTCATCATGTGCTTGCTGGTCATCGAAGCTGCCGAAGCCGTCCTCGTCGCCAAAGCCGCCGCCGCCGCTGTCGCTGCCGCCGCCGCCGCTGCCGCCGCCGTCGGGCGACACGTCATAGCGCTCGAAGACAGGCCCAACCGAGTTGTCGCGCAGCTCGGCGAGACGCTCGTCATACTCGGCCGCTGAGTGATCACCGCTGTCGTCGAGCCAAGCGTCTACCGTGTCGAGATCGGATGTGGCGGACAGCACGTCTTCTTCGAGCATTCTGTTCCGCAGCTCGACGTCCTTCAGCAGCTTGCGGCACGCGTGCACGTACTGCTCGAGGCGAACGCGAGCCTCGACCCGCCCGAGGGCCTGCGCGTCCGCGTCCTTGTAGCTCGCCGCCTCGTTCACCATCCGCTCCACGTCCTCCGGCGAGAGCCGGTCGGCGTTCTGGATGGTGATCTTAGCCTCAGTGCCGCTCGTCACCTCTCGCGCCGAGACAGAGAGGATGCCGTTGGCGTCCAGGTCGAAGGTCACGTCAATCTGGGCCTCGCCACGCGGCATGGCGGGAAAGCCGCTCAACTCAAACGTGCCGAGGAGCCGATTATCTTGACTCAACGGCCGCTCACCCTCGAAGACTTTGTTGGTCACCGCCACCTGCCCGTCCTCGGCGGTCGTGTACCGCTTCGTCTTAGAAGTCGGGATGACGGTATTGCGCGGAATGATGGCGGCCATCACGCCGCCCGTCGTCTCGATGCCGAGCGTGAGGGGCGCCACGTCGAGCAGCAGAAGGTCCTGGATCTTCTTGTCACGCTCGCCACTCAGCACGCCCGCCTGCACAGCCGCGCCAAAGGCGACAGCCTCGTCTGGATTGATCGACGTGTTCGGCTCCTTGCCATTGAAGAAGCGCTTGAGCATGCTGCGCACTTTGGGGATTCTGGTCGAGCCGCCCACGAGAACGACCTCGGAGACATCGGACTTGGAGATCGCCGCGTCCTCGAGCACCTTCACAACAGGCAGCAGAGGCAATCAGCGACCATCGAGGGCAATCAAGTCCAGTCAAGGGAGATCGCACCTTCTCGACGGGCAGGAGCGTCTGCCGGAAAAGATCGGCGCACAGCTCCTCAAATTTTGCGCGCGTCACCATCTCCGAGAGATCGACGCCAGGCAACAGCCCCTCGATCTCGACACGCACCTCCGTCTTGGTGGATAGGGCGCGCTTTGCCCGCTCCGCCTCGCGCCGCAGCTTCTGCACCGCCGCGGGCGACGTGGTCGGGTCCTTGCCCGGGTACTTCTTCTTGACGATCCCGATCAGGTGCTGGATCAGCCGCGCGTCGAGGTCCTCGCCACCCAGGTGGGTGTCTCCCGCGGTGGCGAGCACTTCGAAGACTCCGGAGTCGATGGAGAGCAGCGAGACGTCAAAGGTGCCGCCGCCCAAGTCGAAGACCAGCACAGTCTCCGCCGCATGCGACCGATCAAGCCCGAAGGCGATCGCCGCCGCCGTCGGCTCATTGAGGATGCGAAGCACGTTGAGGCCGGCGATCGCGCCCGCGTCTTTTGTCGCTTGCCGCTGCGCGTCGTTGAAGTAGGCGGGCACCGTCACGACCATGTTCTTCACCTCCTTGCCGAGGTAGGCCTCGGCAGTGTCGCGCATCTTACCGAGCACCATCGACGACACCTCCTGTGGCGTAAGCGACTTTTTGGCGCCGTCGACAGTCACCTGAATGAGAGGCTTGCCACTGCTGTCCGGGACGACCTTGAAGGGCCATAGCTTCATGTCCTTTTGCACGAGCGGATCCGTGAACTGGCGGCCGATGAGGCGTTTGGTGTCATATATGGTATTGGCTGGGTTGAGCGCCGCCTGCGTCTTCGCTGCGTCGCCCACGAGCCTTTCTGAGTCCGTGAAGGCCACATATGATGGCGTCACGCGATTGCCCTGATCGTTGGCGATGATCTCGACGGCGCCGTTTTGGAAGATGGCGACGCAGCTATACGTGGTGCCCAGATCCACGCCGACCACCGGGCCCATTGGCGGCTCGTCCGCGGCCGAGCAGCAGGCTGTAACGAGCAATGTCAACGTCAATGAAAGGTGTTTCCGCATGGTTCGCGGAATCGTGACGTGGCAGTTGTTATTACGTCGCGGTACTCCCGGCTCTCAAAAGACGCTGCCCCGGCGCTCAAAAGACGGCTCCGCTGCCCCGGTTCAACATAAGTATTGAGGACTTGACTCGGCTTGAGAGATCTGCAATATCAACAACGTCGATGAGCGTGCGAAGCGCACACCAGGGGACACCGGACCGGGTCGGTGTAGGAGAAGGAAGCCTTCGTACCCTAAAAAACGACTACCAACTCAACGCCGGAAACTAGAGCCGTTTTGGGAACCTATACACTCGAGGACCGCGCTCAGACGCCCCCCCTCTGTCTGACGTGGGTGAACACGGACGGGCAGATTGCTTGCTGAAGCGGTTGAGAGTGAGATTAACGAGGCTCGTTCATGATCGTCTTGCGGAAGGCGTGGAATTGGCTAGCGGATTTCATGGGCTTCGTGAAGAAGTCGGCAATGTTGTCGGCGGTGCGAACGAAGGGGACCTCGAGTTCGAAGGACTCGACCATGTCGCGGATGAAGAAGTGTCGGCGCTGTACATGCTTCATGCGATCATGGTGTTCTGGGTTGTATGAGACGTCACGCGCGCTCTTGGAGTCGGTAGCGAGCACTGAAGGTCCGGGCTCTGGTTCACCGAGGCCGCGAACGAGCTTGCGCAAGTAGACCATGTCTTTGGCGGCTTCAGAGAGGGCGATGATCTCGGCTTCACAAGAAGAAAGCGCAATAGACTTCTGCTTGCGTGAGCCCCAGGAGAGCGCGGCAGATTGCCACATCACCACCCAGCCAGATGTGGAGGCTGCGGTTTCCCACGACGCGTCAGAGAAACCAGCGAGGCGCATCTGGTCGCGGGTGTACGTGAGACCGGCGGAGGGCAAACGCGCGAGGTAAGAGAGGATCAGATCAGTCTCGCGGATGAGCTCGGGCGTAGGCCGTTGAAGGCACTTGCACAGATAGTGCACGGGGAAGGCGATATCGCAGCGAGTGGACGTCGCTGCGTACATGAGGCAGCCGAGGCGCTCTTGCAGAGGGCGGATGAGCTCCGGATAGCTCGCCGGGGGAAGAGCGAGCGCGTCGGCGATATGCTTGAGGAAGTCGGACGAGTAGGGCAGCGAGCCGCGCTGCACCTTCTCAAGCGGTCCGTGGGGGAGAAAACGCTCGATGAGCTTCTTCACGTAGGACGTCTGGTGCAGCTTGATAGCGCCATCGGGGAGGTAGTCCACCTCGATGCCGAGGAGGTCTTCCATGGGGCCCTCGTCGGTGATATCCCAGTCGCGAGTGAGCGAGTCCATGAACGTGTTGTAGGCGCAACCAGAGGGACCGCGGCCGTCGGCGTTGAGGACGGCTGAGTGCACGATCTGGAGGTTGTCGACGTACACGCCGATGGTGATGATTTCGCCGTCGGGGTGCGTGCGGGTGAACACGCAGGGGTCGGAGTCGTCGAGGGCGGCGAAACCTTGCTCGACTAGCCATGCAAAGAGCATGCGCTGAAGGCGGCGGCCAGCTTGTGGAGGCCGTATATGGGTTTTTCAACGCGGGCGATCAAGGGCTGGCCATTCGAGTCGAGTTCGGGGTAGCCGGTCGGGAGGTAGCAGTAGACGACCTCACCGTCGACGAAGCGGCCCTGAAGATAAGCGGCAACCAGATCCACACTGCGCACTCGGCAACCTTTGCGCGCGGCGTAGGCGAAGAGCGCGCGCGCTGAAGAGTAGCGGAGGGCCGAAGACCAGGTCTGGTCGAAGTCAACGCCTGGCTGCAGTGTGTTGCCTTGCACGCATAAGCGCGCCTTGGCGGAGCCATCGCGCTTGAGCTTGTACACCCAAATCAGTTTGTGGATGCGACGATCGTTCGGAACCTCGCTGCGCGGAATCGAAGTCCACGAGGCGTTCCGCGCATGGTTGCTGAGCTCCTTTGCCTCGGCGTCGAGCCAGATTTGACCGGCCTCGACGGCCTCGCGATGAGTCGAGGGCGCGCCAGGAGAATCTGCGCGAAGGGCTTGGCCGAGAAGAGCGAGGTTGGCGAGAACGTCGGGCGAGGAAATGTCATCGCCTCGCTTGAGCGCAACAAACACGGGAAGCGCGCGGCCGCCACCGGGAAGCCGCACCGATTTGCGAGGGACGCAGCTACCGTCGAGAGAGGACCACGGTGAGATGGGCACCAGGTCGAGAGGCGCTGTTGTCGGCGAGGGCGCGTCGGCAGCAGCGGCTAAGAGCGTCTGAGCGACTGCGGCCTCCATGACGTCGAGGTGTGAATACAGGTGCGCATGGAGCGCGTCGCGGGTGCCGGTCATCTCGAGGCGAAGGGCGGCGCCAGGGGGCAGGGGTGGAAGAGGCTCAGAGAGATCGGCTGCAACGAAGGGAGTGTATGATGGGCCGAATTGGTGCGTGCCGCCAGGTGAGTATTCGGTGGGCGAGGGAGTGTTCGGATGCGAAAGCGGAGTTGAAGGCGACGGTGGGGGCAAGTGAGGCAAGGGGGCCGGGGGGGGCGAGGGCATCTCCTCGGGCACGGGTGCAAGCGTCCTGGAGACGTTGGGGTCCGCGCCGACAGCGTCGACCCACTTGGGGCCCCACTCGCGCTTTCGGGGCTGTTTCTTGAAGTAATCGACGGGCACTCGAGCGCGTACGGCGCGCTGAGGGGCGTCGGGCGAGAGTGCGGACGTGTCGAGCGACGGGAAGGTGATGGGGGAGGCGCGAGGGTCGCGGAGGCCAGTGAAGAGAGAGGGCGGAGATGAGGGTGACAGCCCCCCCCCGTCGGAGATGGGGGGCTCTTGGGGCATCGGCGATGCCCCCCCGTCGACTGAGGTCGGTGCCCCCCCGTGAGCGAAGGGCGGCCGAGAGGAGGGCGGGAAGGGCGGGAGAGGCTCGATGATGATCGGGGGGCCGACGGACGGGTGACAGTCAGAGAGCGAGGGGCCAGGCGGGAGGGTCAGGCGAGGCGGCGGCGCAGCGGCGTGAGCAAGGGCGGTGAGGGGCTGGTGCCGCTTGGGAGGCGGTGCCCAGTCGAAGTGCTCTTCGTCGACAAGGACGCTGGACGAGGTGACGACCCGTTGGCCAACGAGCACGTCATAAGCGCCCTTAGAGTAGCGAGAGCGCCCGAGGAAGGAGCCCACCCAGCCGCGAGGGCTGAGGCTGGGTTTATGTTGGTGAGGCGGCGGCTTGAGGACGACGGCACGGGAGCCAAAGGCGGCGAGGTCCATGACGCGGGGTGGCCGGCCGGTGAGGCGCTGGTGCGGTGAGATGTTGACGTCGGCAGGCGAGGAGCCGGTGGAAGAGACTATGGAGTTGTGCCATTCGACGGCGTAGTTGATCAGCCAGGGCCAGAGGCGGATCGGCGCGTCGGTGGAGTCCTTGATGGCGA
>JWZX01002987.1:0-28059 GCA_001275005.1 Chrysochromulina tobinii
GGCCCAACCGGAACGGCGACATGGTCGAGGTCTTCCCGCCGCCCGAGCTCATCGAGGCGCTCGAGCCGCCCGAGTGCCGCGCCGCGTTCGCGCGCCGCGCGATCACGCACACGAACGAGTACTACGCCGCCTTCAGCCACAACCTCATGCAGACCGTGGACAAGCTGGTCAAGGAGCACCGCCAACAGCACGGCAACCCGCCAAAGGGGCAGGACACCCCCGACCGGCTCATCTTGACGCAGCGACGGCAGCTGCTCCTGGCGCGCAGCCAGAGCGCCAACCGCAGCAAGGGCTCCTCCGCCACGGCCGCGGTCGCCGTCGTGGAGTCCGCCGTCACGTCGCCCGTCAGCCTCGTGGACGCCGAGCGGCTAGAGGAGGCCATCGACGATGTGGGCGACGACCCGAAGCTCGACCCGCGCGTGGTTGCGGCGGCGAAGCGGAAGCTGGAGCGCGCGCGCGCGCAGAGCAAGTGCACGATCACGGAGAAGCTCGCCGCGGCGCGCGCGGGCAAGGCGTGCGAGTTTCAGTTCATGCGCGCCAAAGTCCTTCTTGAACGCGACTACAAATCCGCGCCCATGCACAAGAGCGTTGAGGACGACTCGGAGCTGTACACGATGCTCTATCTCTCGTCGGCCGAGTGCTGCCAGCACATGTTCCGCGATAAGGTCCTCGCCGTGTCGCATCGATGGGACCGGCCAGAAGAGCCCGACCCGACGGGCGCTCAGATGAAGGCCATCAAGCGCATGCTGCGCGCCAACCCCCAATACGAGTACATGTGGCTGGTACGTCGCAGAGCCCTCTCTTGCACATGCTCCTGCGGGTGCCCCCTCCCCCCATTCCACACTCAAGCAAGTGCATGCATTCACTCCCAATGGCCCATTCCACTCTCAAGCATGAATGCATGAGCTGATTGCGTATCTTTCTCCCCGCGCGTATGGGTGCGATCCGCAGGACTACAGTTGCGCGCCGCAGGGCGAGCGCACGCCGCAGCAGCAAGAGCTCTTCAGCCTCACGCTCGAGAACATGGACTTCCTCTTCCTTGGGGCTTCGGTGCTCATCCTGCTCGATATGTCGTACATGTCGCGCTTTTGGTGAGAGCGAGCCGCTGCACCGCGTCGTGCGATCGCGCTCCTTTGACTGCCGCTGTGGACGCGGCGCTGAGTTGTTGTGGATGCATGTTCCGCTGTGGTTGGCAGGACCCAGTTCGAGGCCTGGATGGCGTTCCAGGAGGTCGATTCCCACGGCGTGCTGCGATGCGCTCAGGTGGCTAACCGTCGGTGCACGATTGAGTGCATCCACAACGCCAACGAGTACACCAAGCTGGGGCTGATCGACATGTGGTCCAACAAGACGCCAGAGGAGGCGTACAACATCCTGAAGAGCGAGGACGTGTCCGTCACCAACAAGAAGGACAAGGAGCTGCAGCTGCCCATCATCCAGACGTTCAAGGAGAGCGTGCAGAAGACTTGGCGGGCGGCGGTCGAGAGTGGCGAGATGGAGGCCGTCCTGAGCCCCTCCCGAAGGCCGAGCTTCAAGGCCGACACCGAGACGGCGCTCGGCGAGCCGGCGAGCCCTTCGGTCAAGGGTGTCTTGGCGAGGCCCCAGCTCGCACCGTCGTCGTCAGTCTCGACTGTGCGTTTTGAGGCGGATTCGTCCACTGGGCAGGGCGCCATGCTCATGAAAGCGTTTGATACCATTGAGCAACTGAGCCAGCAGCTGGCACAGGCCAACGCGGAGGTGCTGCAGGCGAACAAGGAGGTGCTGCGGCTGTCGCAGGCGCACACGGACGCAACCTCTAGGGCACACACGGAATTCGCCAATGCCGTGAGCAAGCAGGCGGAGCTCCATGTGCAGTTGCTTGCCGAACAATCAAGGGAGCGCAAGAAGGATGGCCATGGTCCGGGCCGGTGAAGTCTAAAGACTGTATTGAACTATGCTCTTCGGCTTTCCGTAAAAATGCATTCACTATCCAGTATCCGGAGAACAATTACAGTTCGGTTGTATTTCGGAACAAAATACACCATCATGAATATGAGTGCTTCTCCATTTCCGAATTTCCTAGAATAAGAGTAGTAAAGTTGACGAATGACAGCCCGAGGCGGGTGTGACGCGGGCACGCTCCGAAAATTCGCCGCTGCAAATTGACGATACTTTTGGTTCGTCACAAGATTGCGGATGGAGGCCCCGGACTGTGTACGGCCTTGCCGACCCCGCGTCCATGCCCATGTTTCGGCGCATCCTGATCGCCAATCGCGGCGAGATCGCATGCCGCGTCATGCGCACCGCGCAGCGGCTAGGCGTCTCGTGCGTCGCTGTCTTTTCCGAGGCGGACCGGCTCTGCCAGCACGTGCGGCTGGCAGATGCGGCAGTGTGCGTGGGCGGCACGGCCTCCAAGGACTCGTACCTGCGCATCGACCGCGTGATTGACGCAGCGCTCTCCACCGGCGCTGAGGCCATCCACCCGGGTTACGGCTTCCTCTCGGAGAATGCGGCCTTTGCGGACGCGGTACGCGCAGCAGGGCTGACGTTCATCGGCCCATCGGGGCAGGCGATGCGCGACATGGGCGCCAAGGACGCGTCCAAGCGCCTCATGGAGGCTGCGGGCGTGCCACTCCTCCCCGGCTACCACGGCATCGATCAGGAGTTCGCGACGCTCGAGGCCGAGGCACTCAAGTGCGGCCTGGCGGACGGTAAGCCCGTGCTGTTCAAGGCGGTGCTCGGCGGCGGCGGCAAGGGGATGCGCATCGTGTGCTCGCGCGCGGAGCTGGCGGGCGCGATCGAGAGTGCCAGGCGCGAGGCCCTCTCCTCCTTTGGCGACGATCGGCTCCTCGTTGAGCGCTATCTGTCCTCGGCCCGCCACATCGAGGTCCAAGTCTTCTGTGACCAGCACGGCGGGGCGGTCCACCTCTTCGAGCGCGACTGCTCCGTACAGCGCCGGCACCAGAAGGTGCTCGAGGAGGCGCCCGCGCCCGGCGTGGATGCGAAGCTTCGGCATCAGCTCGGGCAGGCGGCTGTGCGTGCTGCGCTCGCTGTGAACTACGAAGGCGCAGGGACGGTTGAGTTCATTGCGGATGCTGAGGACCCGACCAACTTCTTCTTTATGGAAATGAACACACGGCTGCAGGTGTGCTTGGGGTGGGGGGTGAGGGGGCGCGCAGAGGAGGGGCTGCGGGAGAGAGGTTGAAGTGTTGGCATGCTCCGCGACTGACGGGTGGCGCACCTCTGAATAGTCAGCAATCTCTCTGACTGGTTGGGATTCAGGAATTCCGATGCGATCTCGATGCGATCTCGATGCGATCTCGATGCGACCTCGATGCGATCTCTCTGAGCGTCCCTCTGACTGGTCTGCGCGCGTGCTCTCGCTTGCTCGTACGCGGCAGGTGGAGCACCCGGTGACGGAGATGGTGAGCGGCATCGACCTAGTCGAATGGCAGCTTCGTGTGGCCGCCGGCGAGCCGCTCCCCCTCACACAGCCCCAGCTCACCCTCTCTGGCCATGCCTTCGAGGCACGCGTGTATGCGGAGCGACCGGAAGCCGGCTTCTTGCCGGGCTCGGGCACGGTGTACCACCTGCGCACGCCGATGATCATGGGCGACACCTACGTGTCCCCGGCGACGCGCGCAAGTGCCGCTGGGCACGCGGTGCGGCTGGACACGGCCATCGTTGAGGGCGACGAGGTGCCCTCGCCCCCCCTCTCCCTGGATCCGCCGCCCGAGATTAGCCAGAGATTAGCCCGAGATTATCCCGAGATGCGCCCTAGATACGTCCGAGATACGCCCGAGATACGCCCGAGATCTCCATCGGTTGAATCGGATCGCCCCTCGACGGCGCAGGTGAGCGTCTTCTACGACCCGATGATTGCGAAGCTCATCGTGCGCGGCGCAGACCGGTCGAGCGCGCTACAGCTGCTGCGCCGGGCCCTCGGCCAGTGGGAAATCGTCGGGCTACCCACCAACGTGCCCTTCCTACGCCGTGTGCTCGACACGGACGCCTTTGCCAACGCCGAGGTGCACGCAATCGCCGCTGGCCACGAGCACTCGATCCTCATTGATGACCTCTGATTGCCTATAATGACCTCCGATTGCCTCCCTCATCAGGTGCACACAGCCTTCATCGAGCAACATAAGGCCGTGCTGCTCCCCAAGGCGCCACCGCCTCCCTCGGCCGCGATGCTGCAGCTGGCCGCGTTGCACTGGGCACAGGCGAGCGCAGACACGCTCAACACGGTGCTACCCGCCAGCTCTGCCTGGGGAGGCCACTCGTTCACACGTCTCGGCGGTGCCACGGGTGGCGGCGGCAGCGCGGCGCCCATCACATTGCAGCCTCTCGACTTCGATGGCGTCCCGACGGGCGACGCTATGCATGCATACCTAAGACGCACAGCGGCAGCTCCGCTTGGTAGCGCCGCGTTGGGCGCCTTTGCGCTCGCTCTCGCCCCCGCGCCGCCCCCAGCAGCCGCCAAGGGTGCCAAGAGCGCAACCGGCACGCCCCCAGCGCCGCCCGCCTCTCTCGAGTGGGTGGAGGCGGCCATTGTAGAGTGGTGCTCGCCCACGCGTGAGTTTCGGGCGTTCGTCGATGGCGCAAGCGTGCGCGGCTGCGCGGTGACGCGGCTCGTGGGCGCCGATGATGCGGCTGGCCGCCCAGGCATGGCCATAGATCTCTTCGTGGGAGAGCAGCGCGCGTCGGTGCTCGTGCAAGACGCGGCGCAGATGGCACAGCTCGTCCTCTCATCTGCCGACGCGACCGCCGCGCGCCAAGCGGCCGTGCACTCGCCCATGCCGGGCAAGATTGTGCGTGTGCTAGTGGCCCAAGGGCAAGCTGTCAGAGCGGGGGAGCCCCTGCTCGTGCTTGAGGCGATGAAGATGGAACATACCCTCAAGGCCCCCACAGACGTCGTCATCGGCGGAGTGCATGCGGCCGAGGGCCAGGTCGTCGCCCAGCGCGCGCTGCTGCTCTCATTCCAGCAGGAGGGCACCGCCTCCGCCACATGAGAGTCTAGGGGGGTAGGTCAGCTACCCCCTTTAGAGAGACCGAGGCAACGAGGTGGCGGCGGTGGATCGCCGCGTGAGCGGACGACGAGGAGAAAGAGGAGGTGGAGGCGATCACATCTACCCAGCCCCCTCCCCCCTCCCCCCTCCACCCCCTCCACCCCCTCACCCCCCTCCATCCCCCTCACCCCCCCTCACCCCTAGGAAGAGGAGGTGGAGGCGATCAAGCGCTCGAGCCTCAGCAGGGGAGCCTTCGGTTGCACGGAGGTTGGTGGCGCATGTCGTGTCGGCTGTCGCATGTGTGAACCGAGGATCGGCGTGTCGAACTCGACGCGTGGCGGAAAGCGGAAGCGGGAGTTGGAGACCAGTGGTTTTGCTGTCACTTTCGTAGTTGAGCCTTGACCCAAGGGGGAGTGGTCTACTATTTTTCATGTTTATACGATAAGTGCCCCACCCATACACCTGTTTGGGAATTGAATGGTTGACCCAAGGGGGAGTGGTCTGGTGCACTATTTTTCATGTTTAATCGTATACGAGAAAGGGCCCAAGAACCCTACACCTGTTTGGGAATTGAATGAGCGCTGTCTGCTTCTCTCGGTGTCGTTAGATCTAGACGAGATGTACAGATGTACACAGCACACTTCTCACGATCACGTCATTTTACCTCCTACTCCTCGACGAGGCACACCGGATACGTTGCACATGCATGTAGACTGCCTATCTGCCTTACTCCTACGTCCTAGCGGCACACCGGATACGTTGCATGCATGACTGCCCTGGCTATCCTGACAGACCCTGATCCCCGAAAGCACGGTTGTGCCAAGTTTCTCCGCACGTACTACCACGTTAGATCAGATTGCGGGGGAGCTTCGCGAGGGCGATTTCATGCTCTTGACTTCTGCGAGTGAGGCGCCAGCGGTGTTATCAAGTCACGGGCGTAAACGGGCCGGCGCTGGATGAGGCATGCTATGGCCGCAGCAACGAAGCGGCCACAAGGCGGCCACATGGCGGCAGGAGGCACGCGACTACGCCGGTACACTCACGTCTTATTGTCCTGCCCGTATAGTTACGACCATCTCCTGCTGCCCGCCGCTCTGCGAAGGGGCGCTGTACCAGCGGCAGAACCTGTGCGCCTCGCACAGGAAGACGACGGCGCACCAGATCACGACGAGCGCCACCGAGACATTATAGTACCCTTCGTCGTAGTCGGCATCGGCGAGCTCGCCGCCGGAGATAAGAGAGGCAAAGGAGAGGCCGACTAGTGCCCGACCAAGCCATCTGTGGCCCCATTCCCAAGCCACGCGCGCCGACGAGGGCGCTTCGCCAGCCTTGGGCTTGTGTGGACGGAAGTAGGCGTTCACCGGCTGAATCAACAAGACGGACGTGAGGATCACCCCGATCTTCGTGTGCACTTCGTCCACGTGTTCCTCCACAGTGGAGAGGGCGATAATCGAGGCGACGAGCGTGATCACCACGGCGCTGTACATGCACGCACGGTGGACGACGAACCACATTGCGGGCGGCGCCGGGTCCGTCACCTTCGCCGGGTCCGTCACCTTCGCCATCGCCTCGGCCGCGGTCGCCGGCTTGCCGTAGCGCGCAACGACCAGCCCGAGGGGAGCAAAAAGGCCCCACGCAATGAGCATGAGGATGCCGTGCACCTCGAACTTCATCTGCTTGTCGGAGTCGATTTCTTCCTCGGGCAAGTACGGCCTCGGCGGTGGAGACGGCGCATCGAAGAGCTGCAGGACCGCAGGGGCCGTCACTGGTGCTGTGATCGTCACGCCCAGCGCAGTGCTTAGCGCCGTCGGAGTTGCCGAGCTGAGCGCGCTCGATGCACTCGTCGCCGCCGCCGTGGTCGGGTATGTGACCGTGGCGAGGACAATGATCGATCCCGCCACGAATTCGAGCGAGACGGACTCCGCCGGGACACCAAGATTCGTAAGATACGTAGCGAGATGGGTGCGGAACGCGGCCTGGTCGAACTGCTCGAAGGTGCCCGAGATTGCGAAGGTTGCCCGCACTGCTGGCGAGTATCGTGCACCTGGCGGTGCTGGCCACGGCGGCGGCGGCGATGGCGACGGTGGCGGTGGCGACGGTGGCGATGGCGATGGCGGCGGCGGCGATGGCGACGGTGGCGGTGGCGACGGCGACGGCGGAAGCGGCGGTGGTGGCGGACGCTGCGGTGCGCCGAGCGGGACACTCGGAGGGATAGGCGACGGCGGCGGCGACGGCGGCGGCGGCGACGGCGACGGCGGCGGCGGCGATGGCGGAGGGGGCGGCGGCGGCAATGGCGGTAGTGGTGATGGTGGAGGGAGCGACGATGCGGCCAGGCGGGTCAGCGTACACGGTGTTGAGATTTTGACCGACGCGGATCTGGAGTTTGCACGCCCGTGCTTGAGGGTGATCGTGGCGCCGGCGCCCGTCGTCGAGACGGTCGCGGTGATGTCGTTTATGGAGCGCAAACCGTTGCAGACGCCGCCAGTGAACGTCGCGCCGCCAGTGAGCTCCAACATTACATCGGGTGGCGCGTTTGTTGTCGCCGTGAGCGTCTCGCCGGCGGTGAACGTGCCGCCGCACGTTTTGCCGACAAAGGAGGCCGTGTACTGGGAATCGCTGACGGATATGGCAAACATGATGTCGGTGCCCACAGTCAAGGGCTGCGAGCATGGCATTCGATCCGGGGTGGCGCACGCTCCATGCAGCACGAGGAGCAGGCCAGAAGCCATCGTTAGGGGCGCGGCGTCGCGGAAAAAGGCACGGAAAATGCACAGATCCGCGGAGATGTTGATAAAAATATTCCAGTTCTTTCTCCATTCATCCATTTCCTCGCACATTTCGGCCAATTGTCTGTGAGTCGACGCAACAAGTTTACGGTTCATGTGGCATTGATGATTTCAAAGCGAGCCTGGTGGTCGTGCTACATCTTCAGGTACAGCTACGATCGGAATGATTTTTTTGTTAACGTTCCAGTAAACAGCGCGCCAACCCGCGCCCCCGGGGTTGACCTTGGGCGCGAGCCCTTCGATACGGCTGTCGGCTGTGTCCAAGTAGAACGTTCGCGTTCGGGTCCTCTCGTCACTTAATCTCGTCACCGCGGCCGCCGGTCGGCCGCTCTCTAACCATCCCACCCCGCACCCGACTCGCGGTCGCGGCACAGAGGTCTTCCAATGGCCGCCGCTCTGGCGCTTTTCAAGCAACGCTGAAATTTCAAGCAACGTGCGAGGCTGTGGCTGGGCTCAGCGCGCTGTGATCGCGGGGTGATGTACACGACCAGTGAGATTACACACAGATGTGTGACAAGTCGTGCACCCGGAATGTACCTCACAACCAGGAGCGACTCCGTACCACGACTGCTCCGCTGCCTCCAGCTCATGCTCCAGCTCCACCGCGGAGCCCGCCGGCCCAACGCGCACGCCAGTGATGAGCTGCTGCTGCAATGAGCACTCACACAGGGAGGCCACACAAGTGCCATGATGAGCGCCCTCGAGCAGCTCCCACACGACACACGTGAGCGTCGCTACGCATATGCTGGGATGCGTCCCTCTCATCGACGTCGAGTCGCGCAGGGGCTGGATTCAATCATCTCCCATCATCTCCCAGCGTCGGGCCGCGCCGTCCCGCCAGCCACCCCCCCCGCAAATCGAGTGCATGAAGCTCGCCTTCAAGGCATCTACGCAGCCCCCTCCACACCCCTCACCCCCCCTCCTTCCCTTCGCTGCTCTCCATTCCACAGCCACCAAACCCCCCTCACACCCCCCCTCTTGGTGGGAGGGCGGGTGCTCATGCGAGGGGCTTGAACACGAGCGGGAAGCTTGGCGGGAACTCATGCGAGGGGCTTGAACACGAGCGGGAAGCTTGGCGGGAACTTGGCCTGCATCTGCGCGCGCGTCGCCCCCGCCCAATGTGCCCACCCTAGGGCCTCGAGAATCTCCACCTTGAGCTCGAGGTCGGATTTTGCAGGGGGCTTCTTAGCCTTCGAAAGGGACTCATTTAGGCAATTGAAGGCGGTTGCATGCCGGCTGTGGGCATTGTGCCAGCCGCAAGTGAGGAGCACGTGCTCCGTAGAGCCCGCCCACTGGTGCACCGCCGCCACCGCCGCATCCAGCGCCGCGAGGGCCGCCGCTGCCCCCTCTTTGTCTCCTCCCGCGTGCTTCGACAACTTGTGGCCATCGAGAAGCGCGAGGGCCTTCGCGTGGAGCGCCGTGATGAGCGCCTTCTTCTTTTGGTCGTCCTTCTTGCGTTGCTTGGCGAGTGCCTGCTCGGAGAGGCGACACTCGGATGGCACTCAGAGGTCACTCAGAGGTCACTCAGAGGCACTCGGATGGCACTCAGATGGCACTCAGATGGCACTCAGATGGCAATCCGAGGTCATCACCTTGTCGTCCTTGTCGAGTGTCACGCCATATGCTGCCGCAAGAGCCGTCATGTCGATGAGTGCAATGAGCTCATCCGCCACACCCACGAGCGCCGCAAGCGCCGCCGCATCCCCGCGCTCGCACAGAGCCTCCTGGTTCGTCAAATGGGCTATTGCCAACTCGAGCCGTTGCTCATGCGCCTCAGCTGCGATGCACTCGGACTGGAGCGTGCTGAGCAGCGCGTCGTACCGGGCGCGTAGCGCATTCAGCTTCTCGGCAGAGCTCCCGCCCTCAGCCGCCGGCGCCGCCTCGATCCCCGGCGCCACTGCCGACTCAGCCGCCGCCGGCAGCGCCTTGGGGGTTGGCGGCTGGAGCTTTTTGATTGCGGCCGAGAGCTTGGCTAGCTGCCCGATGCGAACCGCCCGGACTGCTTCGTCCAGCGCGCCCTCACTCGTAGGGTCGCTCGCGTCTGCCTCGTCGTCGGCAGGGGTGTCCTCCTTCTCCTTGATCTCCTTTGGAGGGACGATGAGCGAGACGGGCCATCCCGACGGTCGGGTAGACGATCCGAGCACCTCGGGCGCCAGCTTGGCCAGCGTCCACGTACCGGTAAGGGTGTCGCCAGGCTCGGCGATTTCTGGAGGCTTCGGGTTCGTCACATAGAGCTCGAGGCGCGAGGCTGCCTCGAGGATGAGACGCGTGCTTGGCTTGCCTTGAGGGGGGCTGCCGAGGGCGTCTGCTCGGGACCGATGAAAACCGAGCGTGACCGGAACGCGGAAGGCAATCCGATACCAATCAGATACCAGTCAGATACCAATCAGATAGCACTCAGATAGCACTCAGATGCACTCAGAGGCACTCCAACGCACTCACGCACCTGATCGTGACCAGTGGAAGCCGAGCAATCAGAGAGCAATCAGAGAGCAATCAGAGATCAATCAGAGATCAATCAGAGAGCAATTAGTACGATGACGCACCTGATCGTGACCAGTGGAAGCCGAGCTTGACCGGTGCGGCCAGCGTGAGATGGAGCATCATCGGCATGTGACGGAGTTTCTGCAGCAGCTCCACCTTCGAGTGGCGCACCTGCAGCCGCACCTCGTACTCGCCTGCTGGCAGCCGCTGAGCGCTCGGGTAGTAGTCTCCAAACGTGACCAGCCGCTTGTGCGCATCAAACACAGCCCAGAGCTGCGCCTCGTACGGAGACTCGTACAGCTGGCAGCAGAGGCTCGGGAAGCGCACCGAGACCTCGAGCGACTGGGAAAGGGGGTGTGATTCCACAGGGGGTGTTCGATTGTGAAGAGCGTCAAGGGGATGCCATCAGTGGCAATCATCCTCCTCATCAGTGGCAATCATCTTCCTCATCAGTGGCAATCATCCTCCTCATCAGTGGCAATCCTCCTCCTCATCAATGGCAATCATCCTCCTCCTTAGGAGTTCTCGAAAGCACTCGGAAGCTCTCAAACGTCATAAGCGCACCTCGCTCGGAGAGAAATAGTACGCGATCAGGTGGGAATCAGTCGCAATCAGTGGCAGTCCTTGGCAATCAGTGGGAATCCGTGGCAATCCGTGGCAATCTTGACCTCGCTCAGTGAGAACTTGTACGCGATCAGATAGTCGTAGATCTGGACCGAATCTGGCCATTGGTCGCCAATGCCGGGACAGCCCTCCAGAGGCGCGGCGGGTGGTACGAGCTTGGCCAGATGCGGACGGACGGCGCGCTTGAGTTTCGTCAATTCTCCGGACGGCTCGGCAGGTGTGCGCCGGAAGGGCGACGAGATCGTCACCTCGGAGAATAGAGCTCGCCCGTCGAGATGCAGATGGTCTGATGAGGGGATGAGCCCGTGAAACTCGACGCTCATACTCACCTTGCAGAGCAGACAACATAGTGGTAAGTTAGAGTGGCTATCAGTGGTAATTAGCGTGGCCTTCAAGAGAGGTCATTAGAGCGGCCTTCAGATTGGTCATTAGCGTGGCCATCAAGAGAGGTCCTTAGAGCGCGCGCCCCCGAATGCACCGAGAACGGCAACCAATAATCACAATCAGCTGCAATCACCCAGCTGCGATCACCTCCGTCACGCAATCAGCTGCAATCACCTCCGTCTCGCAATCAGCTGCAATCACCCAGCTGCGATCACCTCCGTCTCGCCAAACGACGCCCACCACTGCGCGACCGTGAGCTCCATCATCACGCCGCCACTGATCGCAATTGACGTGACCCATTGGGTGGGGAGCGCTCCCTCGTTGGTGGGCAGCCCGATGGTGATCCGCTGGTTGCTCTCGGTATACTTCATGGCCGTTGAGGGCAGTAGCTGGGTCGTGTGAACTTGGAAGACGACCGGACCACCGGCGAGGTCACGCGCACGTGGCGCCGCACGCACGAGCAGCTGCACGGTGGCCCACGTGGCCCCTACTGGTGGTACTACGAAGCGTCGTTCGATGTGGCCGGAGGTGAAGGGGAGGAAGTCATAGGAATAGGCGGGCGGCGCGCCGGGTTTCGTCAAGTCGGCGTGGGGGAGGATGGCGGTGATGGGCAGGCGGAAGAGAGGGCCGAGTGAGGGCGGCTTGGAGGCGTCGTGACCGCACACCTGAGGAGGGAGCAATCAGGGGCTGATGAGGGGAGCACTCAGGGGCTGATGAGGGGAGCAATCAGCGGCATGGCCCCGTGGTGGGCGCGTACCTCCGCTTGATGGCAGCCCGGAGGCAGGCCAGCAAGCGAGACCTTGACATCGAAGCCTTTGCCCTCGTGCACCAGAGGCAGAGAGGGAGCGCAACTCACCCAAGCCGCTGAGGGCGTGAGCGTTGCGGTGACATCGAGCGCCACGCGCGCCGTGTTGGTCTCGTCCTCATGGAGCACCGGCTTGATGAAGGCGGAGGAGACGACCTCGGGAGCCCGTGTGTGCTGTGCTTCACGTAGGTAGAGTCCACGCCCGACGCCAGTGCCCGATGCAGCGCCGTTGCCGCAAGTGGCCGCCGTCACAACGAAGCGCACGTCGGCGAGCGGTTCGTCCTTGTGCGCCACCAACCAAGCCATGGCCGCGGGCACATCGAGAAGCCCCCGCCCGAGGGCCCACCGATCGATCGTGGCGCCCGTGGCGTTTGGCGTTGCCACGGCAGTCGCTTCGATGGCCATGCGAATGCGGCGGGGAGACCATTTAGCGCCGCGCGCGAGCAGAGCGGAGAGGAGCAGGGTGATGCCGCCGCAGGCATTGGGTGCCGCCATGCTCGTTCCGTTCATGAGCTGACGGTTGCTGCATTTCCAGGGTGGGGTAGAGGGGCTCGTCATTCTCTCAGGAAGCCGTGCATGCATTCGAGAGTCCACGAAGGCAATCAGGGGCAATCAGAGGCCCTCGTGCACGCACTTGAGGGTCCATGTAGGCCATCAGGGGCAATCAGAGGCCCTCGTGCACGCACTTGAGGGTCCAAGTAGGCACGGGCGCAATGGCGCCCCCCGGCGCCGACACGCTCACAAGCTCGGCCCCGTCTGCGGTCGGTCCGCGAGACGACCACGTGTACTGCAAGTCGGCCGCCATCTTGGAGCGTAGCGAGTACTGCGGCTGTCCCATCTGTGATGAGACGAAGGCTCCGACTGCAATCGAGCAGCCCGAGGTACCTGATGAGGGGCGCAATCAGACGCAATCAGACGCAATCAGACGCAATCAAGATGCAATCAAGGAGCATGGGCAGGTACCTGATGAGGGGTGCAATCAGCAATCAGTGGTGGCGATTGGAGGTACTCGGCGCTACTCAGCGGCAATCGGAAGCCAACAAGACTCCAACCAAATGCAATCAAAACACCATCAAGCTGCGATCAAGACGCAATCAAGGCGCAATCAAGGCGCAATCAAGGCGCAATCAAGACGCCGTCAAGACGCAATTACGATGCAATCACGTACCCGGCGCGCCACCCGTCGTGAGCGCGGGTCCATTGTTTCCCGCCGAGGTGACAAAGATCACGCCGTGCTTATCCACAGCACGCTGGCACATCTCCGTGAAGCGGCCGGTGTTGTCCAGGTTGGCATACTCGCCAAACGAAAGGTTGATGATGTGTACGCCTGCCCCAGAGCGCGCACAGGGGAGTAATCAAGAAGAAAGGCATGCGACAAGGAGTAATCAAGGAGTAATCAAGGAGTAATCAAGGATTAAACATGAATTAATCAATGAGTAATCAAGAAGTAATCCAGTTGTAATCAAGAAGAAAGGCATGCGACAAGGAGCGCTCCTCAGCAGCCCTCAGCGGCCCTCAGCGGCCCTCAGCGGCCCTCAGCGGCCCTCAGCGGCCCTCAGCGCTCATCATTGGGTGATCCATGCTCATCAGCGCTCATCATCGCACCGCGCTCGATGGCCACACCCAGAGCCCGCACGAGCGCCGTCCCGGTCTCCATGGAGCCGAGTCGCGTGTCACCAATCTTGATCCCAATAATCTGGCAGCCGGGAGCGATGCCGTTGAGCTCGGGCTTGTCGGGGTAGTGTGCGCCGATGATGCCGGCCACGTGCGTGCCGTGTGCGCCCGCGTCGCAGGTGATCATTACGCGATTGCCGCCATCGAAGACGTCGACAGTGTAGTTGAGCATCGAGATCGGGTCGAGCGTGCCGTACCTGATGAAGCAGGCCACCCGAGATCATCAATCGCAATCAGTCGCAATCAGTCGCAATCAGTCGCAATCAGTCGCAATCAGGCCACCCGTGATCATCAATCGCAAACAAAGACTATCAGGGAGCCGGCCGAGATCGGGTTGACCGCGGAAGGGCTCAATCACATGCGATTGGTGACGCAATCAGTCGCAATCAGTCGCAATCAGGGATGCGGACCGATTGCCGATGCGCAATCAGTCGCAATCAGTCGCAATCAATTGCAATCAGGGATGCGTACCGATGGCCGATGCGGAAGGGCTCAAGAAGCACACAACTGGCGAGGTCACCCTGCTCGGAGGTGTCGACGCACACATGCCAGCTCCCCGTGCCGTCAACATACGTGAGCACGTCGTACAGAGGCCCTGGGTCCTCGTACTCGGCCTCGAGCTTCTCGAGGAGTGAGACGCGAGATTTCATCTCGTCCGACCAGCGCTTGTCCTTCTTCTTCTCGTCCGTGAGCATGGCCGCCTGGCTGGCGGCGACCGCGTCGCGCTGCGCAGCGTCGAGTGTCTTGCGCCGCTCCGTCTTGACGCGCCCCGCGAGCCCGCGCGGGTACAGCTCGAAGGCGTGCTTCAGGCCGAGGTGGTAGGTGCTGCCGTCAGCCTTGGGCACTGGCCACGCGGGCGGGATCTTGAGCGTGCGGCCTGATAGGCCCTTGAGCGTACCATCGGCCGCTGGCGTTGCGGCTGTCGAGGTGTCCACATCGCCAGCGCCCGTGCAATCGATCACGTCCACCATCTTCGGGCGGCCGTCCGGGCAAACCTGTAAGCCGGCAGCACCGGGGTCGACGCCGGTGTCAAAGACCGCCACGAGCACGCCGCGGCCGTCGCACTCGCCATGCTGGCGGAGGAAGGCAGTCGCGCCGATCTCTTCCTTGGGCATCTGGCGCATGAGCATGATCTCAGTCGTCATGTGTTTGACGAGCGTCGCGCGATGAGATACCACATGGTACTCGGCCTGGCTCGTCGGTGCTCGCGTTCGTCGCAGTGCAACCAACGATCCCACCCACATCACACCACTCTCTAATCGAACAAAGGTTCCTCCTATAGTCCCTCAACGGCTCCTTCCGGAGCCCTCGAAGAGGACATTAAGTTTCCAGAATGCGTTTCAAGTCTTCTTCTTCGGTTCGCGCGATCGACTCCTCTGTCGGCTAAGTGCCTCGGCCCCATCGGAAGGCTCACATCCAGAGCTCCCTCGTGCTTGGGAGGCATTATGGGCGCCGGCGGCACACTCAACTTTGCGATCGCCACAGCAACGTACCGCGAACAACTGAAAAAAGAGATGAAGCTCATCGGCGAGCCGCCCTCGAGGTTCAGGCCGGTAAATGCTTTAACTCCGCGGCCGATGACCAGCATTGAAGAGGTTGTCGCACAGCGGCGGCAGAACTTGAGTTCACGCGCCACAGCGACGCTGCTATCGCCGAGGCAGCCGGCTCTGGACTCGCTTTCGCCGCGGCGCGCGTCCGATTCGACGCCTTACAGCACACCCCTCGTTGCGCAAGGTGGCCTTGGCTGGTCCCTCGTTGGCCACGCCACGCCAGGCAAAAGTCTTGGCTACGTCGCGCCTCCGCTCTTATTCTTGAGGCTTCCGATTGTCGCTTCGGGTACTAACTGCGCGATGCCTCTGGTGCCGTATGAGCTGGCCACGATGAACCGGGTATACGGACTGCGCTCGTACTAGACTCTAGAGTGAAAAGTCTTGACGTAAGAGTAGGGCGCGTGCAACGATGATCCGTACTGTACATTATTTGGTTACATGGTTGTATGGTTTTCTCGATCGGATGAGTTCACAGTTCAGCTGCCTCACTTGCCGCGCCAAACTCCTGTGTGAGTCCACCCTCATGTGTCATGAGCTCTCGAGCGCAACCGCGCACGTCTAGCTGAACTGTGAACTCATCCGATGGAGAAAACCATACAACCATGTAACCAAATAATGTACTAATACTATTCGCCTGATACAAGCGCGAACAAATCCGGATTAAAATCAAAGCCGAGCCGGCCCCCCGCGACACGTTCGCACGGGTCAACAAGATGCACAGACGACGGACATGGGACCACTTGTTCGTAGATGCCAACGTCACGCCCACCCGACCGTCACACGGCCGTGAATCCGTGATGTTGCTGCTCACGCTCGCCTAGCCTTCCTTCTCACAGCAGCAGCCTCCATGATGAAACGTCGGCACTATTACGGGCGCGGGCGTTCGTCGCCCTCTCAAGCGCGGCTCAGCCAAAGTCCTTGCGCTGGTACGAGTGCAGGTCGTGCACGGCGCCCTCGGACTGCGCCGAGGCGGTGCGCAGCTCGAAGCGCAGGCTGCCGTCGTACACAGCCTCGAAGAGGTCCTTGACTGACCGAACTCCCATGTCCTGCAGCGAGTGCTTGAGGCCAGTCGTGAGGTAGGGCAGATAGCGCGAGAGCGAGCCTTTGTCCACCACAGAGCCCGAGACGCCCTGCGCCACGCGCACCGCCGCCTGCTCCGAAAAGTAACGGTCGGCCGAGCCGCCCTTGGACTGCATCGCGTCGATCGAGCCCATGCCCCGGTAGTGCTTGAGGCGCACGCCGTCCTTGTAAAAGTAGTCGCCGGGGGCCTCCTCGGTGCCCGCGAGCAGCGAGCCCATCATCACGCACGAGGCACCGCACGCGAGCGCCTTGGCGATCTTGCCGATATTGGAGATGCCGCCATCCGCCCAGCACGGGACGCCGTGCTCACGAGCGTACTTGCTCACGTGGTACACGGAGGTCGCCTGCGGCCGGCCGACGGCCATGACCTCCTGGGTGGTGCAGATGGAGCCGGAGCCCATTCCAATGCGCAGGCCGTCCACGCCCCATTCGATGAGGTTCTTTGCCTGCGCGACGCACACCACGTTGCCGCCAACTACCTGAAGGGAAGGGTACGCACTCTTCAGATGGCGAATCATCTCCATCTGGTACGTCGAGTTGCCTTGCGACGAGTCGATGACGATCACATCGACGCCCGCCTCGACGAGCGCCGCGGCGCGCGCCTTGTCCTCTGGGCGCGTGTGAATCGACGCGCCCACCAGCAGCCGTTTGCCTGCATCTTTGGACGCGAGCGGGAAGTCACGATTCTTGCGCAGGTCTTTACGGCTGATGGCGGCTACCAGGCAGCCATCCTTGTCGACGACGGGGAGCTTGCCCTTTTTCGAGTTCTTCAGGATCGTGTTCGCCTCCTCGAGCGTGCACCCCTGCGTCGCGGTGACTACCTCCTTGGTCATCACCTCCGACACGAGCGTCGACCGGTCCTTGATGAAGTCGTGATCGCGCGTGGTCACGATCCCCACGAGCTTCGACTTGAGCTTGCCGTCCTCGGTCACCGGGCAGCCCGAGAAGCCGTGCCTGCGCGCGCGCCGAGAGCGGAGGGTCAGAGCCAGTCGCGGAAGGGTGTGGGACGGGCGCGCAGCAATGCGGCGAGCACGCAGCGGCTGGCGGTGGGCGCAGCTGGCGGTGGCAGCGGCTATGACGCGGAGACCAGCCGGCGGTGCGCACTTGAACTTGATCTCGTCGAGGTACTCGAGCGTGGTCTGGGGCGATACGGTGAAAGGGTCGAGGATGAAGCCGTTCTCGAAGCGCTTCACACGCCGCACGTGGTTGCACTGCTCCTCGATGGTGTTGTTGCAGTGGATGATGCCGAGGCCGCCGTAGAGGGCCATGTGGATGGCCATCTGCGCCTCGGTGACAGTATCCATTGGGCTCGAGATGAAGGGCACGTTGAGCGTGATGGTTTTCGTTGCCTGGCTGCGCAGGGTCACGTTGGCCGCATCGAAGGAGATGTAGCCCGGAAGAATGATGTAATCCTGGTATGTGTACCCATTGCTTTTGGAGAAGAGCTCCTCGGCGCTGAGACCGTCCTCATGCTCGAGCCTCTTGCCCTCGATTACGCTGTCAGGGGTGTCGCCCTTGACGCGCTTGGCGGGAGGCGGCATCGCCATGATTGACGGATGGCACGTCGACCAGGTCGACCGGCGAACTTTCCCTCCAGAAAACACGACTATGAATTTGAAAACGGAGAATCAACGCCCTGCGTTGCGGCGGGATTCCGGGAAATTCAGTTCCGAAATTGATCTCCAAGGCCCGTCCCTACGTCCCGACGCCAAGACTCAGAACACTACGAGACTGAACTTGACTTGACCGCCTTGACTGCCTGTAACCGCACACACATGTCGTCCGGCACGGGTTATGTCGTCCGCGTCCAAGTGCCTCCAGGTGCGTTCGCAGGCGATTCCCTTGCCATTCCAGGTCCAGATGGCAACCAGTACCAAGTAGTCGTCCCTCCGGGCATCGGCCCCGGCGGCCTCTTCGAGGCGGAGCTGCCGATTCCGGCATATTTGCAGGCGGCGCCCATGGGGGTGCCCATCTCGCAGCAGCTGCGTCCCGCCGTGCGGGCGCCACGGCCGCAGGTGATTGTGTACAATCAGGAAATCGTGTTAGCCTCCGAGGCCGAGTTTCGGCACAAACTGCTCCCAGACAGCATCGACGAGTCCAAGCTTATCCTGATGAAGGGCCTTTGCTGCTGCAATACCTCTTTCCTCGTACATGATGGGTGCTTCGGCTGCGCCGCCAAAATAGGAATTTACTGCCTCGAGGCGGAGACGTGCTTCAAATGCAGTACACCGCCGCTGCGCTGCTGCTGCTGCCAGCTCCGGTGTGTGCCGTCGCGCAACGCGACCTGCCTTAAGGGTCAGTTACAGACGTGCTGCATCGTCACATCGTGCGCGTTTCCGCCCGACGAGGAGGTGCCCTTCACCCTCGCCTGCTGCTTCTGGTCGTGCGTGCCTGCTTGCGGCTGCTGCGCCACGCTCGGCGATCTCACGCGCGATCCCTCGGCGACGGTGGTCGTGCAGCGAGAGCAAGTGGTGATCCGCTGAGGCGATTCGGAGGCGCGTAGAACGGGGTGATCAGTAGTGCGTGTACACAGACTCAGTTCACAGTAAATGGGCGCGTCCGACCCTGGGTAAGTTCGTGCTCTAGTGAGTTTGAAGCCGTGCCCTCGAGAGGTGAGCTTTAGACTGAGTTTGGTGGTGACAAGTACGCGGGGCATGTGCCGCGGGCCCTGGCCGCGGGGCGGCCGTACGGACGCTTAAGCTTACGGCCTTACGCACGCCGTGGTCCGGGCCGGCGGCGCGGGCGCGCGGGCGTGCCTCATGGTGCTGTGACGCCTGCCTTTGCCACGAGCACACCGGGCTTGAGCATCGCCGCCGTTGTACCGCTCAGACCCGCTTTCGCCAGCACCGCGCCCGGCGTCAGCATCGAGAGGAAGCTAAAGCGACCCTCCTCCGCAGTAGCCTCCGCAGTAGCCTCCTCCTCCGCCACCGCCTCCACCTCCGCCTCCGCCTCCGCCTGAGCGTGCTCGGCAGCCTTGCCGAAGGTGAAGAGGATTTGGTCCTGAGCTCCGGCGGCTTTGGAGGACCCCTCCATCGTGAACGCCTTCGTCGTGAACGCCTCCATCGTGAACGCCTTCGTCGTGAACGCCTTCGCCTCCTTGTCGGCCATCAACCGCATGCCATCAACCTTGGTCAGCCCCTCGGCCGCCTCGGCCGCCTCGGCCACAGCCCACTTGGGACCATCGACAGTTTCGCCCAACACGGCGCTGGACGCGCCCAGGAGGGCCTCGGAGCTCCACCCGTCGCCCAACACGGCGCTGGACGCGCCCAGGAGGGCCTCGGAGCTCCACCCGTCGCCCAACACGGCGCTGGACGCGCCCAGGAGGTCCTCGGAGCTCCACCCGTCGGGAAGGTGGATGGAGCCGCCGCTCTCGAAGACATGCGACCAGCCGTGCGGCTGCAGCGGATCGGCGACTCGAAGCGGATCGGAGCGCTCAAGCGGCAGCTCGAGCGCTGCCGCGTGCAAGAACATTCGGTACATGAGCTTGTCCTCTGCATACGTCGCATCGCCGACGATGGCGTGCTGGTGGTGTGAGCAGTGGAGACGGAGTTGGTGTCGGCGCCCCGTGTGTGGGAAAAGCCAGAGGAGCGAGGCCTCGCGACCCGCGTGCTGGCCAACGCGCAGCACGCCCCGTGCGCCCACGACAACGTCCGTCTGTGCCGCCTTCCCGCCACCTGAGATACGCTGCTTGAAACGGCGCCCGTTCTCCATAATCCTGTCATCCCATTGTGTCGCCTCCCATGAAGGGTGGCCAAAGACAAGCGCACAGTACACCTTTCGGGCCAGGCGGTCGCGGAAGCATCTGGACACGTCGGCCGCCGCCACGTGCGATTTGGCCGCGATGAGCACGCCCGACGTCGCAAAGTCCAGGTTGTCTGCGGTGCGCACGAGATGTACCAGTGAATGAGCAGTGAGACGTACGAGTGACCCAACAGTCGGGGGGCAGTCATTTCAATGCAGATAATGTGCGCATTTCAATGCAGATAATGTGCGCATTTGATTCGAGGCGACGTACGGCAGAGCCGTGCCTCTCCGTCCTCGGTGAGCGTCTCCGGGTGCTCGGCGGCAAGCCAGTCTCTTACGCTAATTTCGCCGGGCCAGCGTGGGCCAGCCTTGTCTAGAGACATCTGCATGTCATAAGGCTTGGACACGCACACGACAGCTTCAGTGACGAGCGAGGCACGGATATCACGCCGAAGACATTCAGGCTGCTCAGAGAGCATCGTCGTCGCATCGTGCAACGACACGATGCTGTTCTGAACGCCAAACTGCAGCTGGCTGACGCGCGCAAGAGCGCCGTCGAGTGGCATGCCCGCTGCACCCGCGTGGTGCGCCAGCCGCAGAGCCAGCGGTTGCGGCACGCCTAATAGGCTCAGACTCGAGATCAACGAGTCGTGCATCAATGATCTGCGAGACCGTGCAAAGGACTAGCGCCATGTTGTCGATGAGTTTGAAATGTGAAGAAAGTAATAAGAACCGAAAAAGGATTCTCGCAGGAGCTAGAGTGCTGTGACCGAGCCGGCTGCCTCACGGCCCCAATCGGTATCGTTCACAGGCTCTCCGATGTCGCTGTGAGCAGTTGGACCTTGAAAATGCGAGTACAAACCTTCGAAGCACCTTCTCAAGTGGCCAAAGCGTCCGAGTTCGGCTCAGGTAAGGTGGTCCAGGGCCTGGATCCAGGGCCCGTGAGCAAAAAACATGGGATGACCGCAGAGCACCGCGCCGCGGTGCGCGAGGAGAAAAAGGTCGCCGCCGTGTATAAGGCGAGAACGGATCTGGCGGCGGCTGCAGCCGCTCGCGATCTGAGCGTCGCCAACGTGGGCGTGGTGCGCTCATCGCTCTTCGACGCTGATGACTGGAAGCGGGAGCACCAGGCGCGCGAGTCGCGCATGGAGAGCATATTTGGCCGGCTGTACCGTCCGCAGGCCAACTCGTATTGGACGCAGCCGCAAAAGCCACCCATGCGCAAGCCGGCGCCGGTGCAGCTGCCAAACTACTCGACCTCGCTACCCGCGGCGCTCTCGCTTGCACATCCGTCCTCGCGCGAGATCGACTCGGACGACGAGGACGACGAGCCCGAGCCGAACTCGCCGCCGCACCCGTCGGCCGACTTTGATCCACTTGCCGAGCCGCGCCGCTTCTACACGGAGTTCAAGGGGCGCGTGGCAGCGCTGCGGGGCGACGTGAAAGCGCCCAACGAGCGCAACGAGCAGATTTCCATGCAGCCGCGCCTCGCCGACGCCGTCGTCGCCGCCGCCACCAGACCGGTGCCGCCGAAGCCCGCCGTGGCGCCGCCGCCCGCCGCCGCGCCGTCGAAGGCGCCTGAAATATTGCATGCAAGCTGGGCGCTGTCGGCTTTGGCAGCGCCCATCCTGGACGAGGACTTCGATGTCGAGCCCTCGCTCGTATACACGGACTCGGCCCACTACCTCGCCGACCACGGCGTCCAAATCCCAATGTGGGACGAGCTCGACGGGGAGCTCGCGGCGTTGGATGTGGCGCATGCAGAGTCGTTACGCGCGCTCGCGGAGTACTCGGACCCGCGCAATCATCAGCGGCCGACTGCTGGCGCCAAGCCGCCGCCCGTCAAGCCTGGAGCACGGATCAGCTCCGTCTGAGGAGCAAAACCCTTTCCTAAAACCCCTTAAACTAGGCGCGGAATTTCCGGAAAGAGATCATCTGTGAGATCAGAGTTTTAACGCGAACTTAAAGCCGTGCGCTCAGTACTGTACCGTACACAGGTAGCCTGTGAGCTGTGTACGGCGTTTACTTACTACTGAATGCGGAGCGACACACAATAATGATTACACTGAGTTCCGAAACAGCCGCACGGGGCGGTGAGAGTGAGCGACGTCTTTATCGTCTAGGGACGCCTGGCGACGAGTTTGCAGTTCGTCCTACATACGGTACAACGAGACCATTGCGTCTTGCAACCGCTCACAAAATCGCCATATGCACCGATTGCCCCACCCATCTGCTGTCGCATCATCGGCCCCACGTGCACTGATCACTCGGGGGGGAGCAATCTCACAATCGCCCCCCACTGATGGACCAATCCCGCAACCACTGAGGTTTCACAACAACAGTTGGAGTGGGTTGAGACCTTTGTGCATGCGCCGTAATCGTCCTGACCTCTTCATCATTGGATGAGGACCTCATTGGATGATACACTCGCATCTCATACGCGACTCGTTTTGGTGCCCTTGCCGCTGCCAGCTGCGCCACTCCCGCTCGATGGACTGCGAGCTGTCTTGATGGGACTCTTTGCAGCAACAAGCTCGCTGGCATCTGGCGCGCTGGCAGTTGGTGCCAACGCCAAAAATGCACCCTCATCCTTCGGCGTTGGCGGCCGAGACGTCTTTCCCTTGCCTTCCTTCTTCTTGCTCTTCTTCCCCCGCTTCGTAGGAGCTTCGACTTCCGTCGAAGCTGCACCGCCGCCAGTGGACCTGGGTGGCATCAGGGGAGCTGTTGACAACGGTGATGCGCCCATCTCGACGCCCATCTCGACGTCGTCGTCCGGGCGCGTGGAGCCCTTCTGGTGGACTTCGCCAACGTGCAGCAGCAGCACGGGCATATCCGCGTTCTCGAGTCGGCACTGGCACTTGTAATCGCCAGGGAGCGACGCGGTGAAAGTGATCGTGATGATGCCGTTAGCGTGGTCGACCACCTTGGCCTCGCTCGCCTTGGAGCCGAAGACTTTCGCATCCACGCGAACACCGCCCCGCTCGCACTGGTTCCCGTGCTTGTCCAGAAGACGAAGCACGATGTCGATGGGGGAGTCCACCTCGAGCCTCGAGTTCTTCGCCTCCATATAGCTCTTACTGACAGAGGGTTGGCCAGGCGCCACATTGAATTTGATGGGAGAGCCCGTGACCGATGTGCCGTTGAGCTCAATCGACACCTTATGAGAACCCTTGACTGTCAACTCGCTCGGGCTCATGATTTCGTACAGCCCTATCGCGGAGTTGGCCACGGCGACGCTGCTCTTCTTCTTCGACTCGGATTGCTCCGCGGACTTGGACTTATCGTCTGTCTTCTTGATGAGCGTGACGTGCCCAACAGGCGTCTCGAGGATCGCCACCATGTCCCCCGGTGCAGAGAGGCTCGCAAAGTT
The DNA here is from genome assembly GCA_001275005.1 of Chrysochromulina tobinii. Taxonomy (NCBI): domain Eukaryota; phylum Haptophyta; order Prymnesiales; family Chrysochromulinaceae; genus Chrysochromulina; species Chrysochromulina tobinii. The sequence continues at coordinate 23,490 of JWZX01002987.1, forward strand.
GTTGAACTCGTCGCAGATCTGCACCTTGGTCATGAGTTTGTCGCCGGCGATCAGCTGTGCCAAAGATCCAACGTCCTTGATAATCGAGCCGGTCGCGCTCGCACGCCCCGCCTGGACTTTGAGCACCATAGGGCTGCCAGGAAGGAAATGGCGCGTCCCTTTGCCGTCCGGCTCGCACCAGACATGAAGCTCAAAGTCGCCTGCCTCCTTGGGAATGAAGCTCATCTGCACGTTCGACTTGTCCCACGAGGTCTGGAACGGAATCGACTCGAGCGTCTTGACGAGATTCGCGCGCTCCTCCTTCTTGAGCAGGCTGGCCCGTCGCTTCTCGTCCGCCCCCCCTTTCTCCTCCTTCTTCAAGCTGGAGGCACCGTTGTCTTTGCTCGGTCCGCTTTGAATCTTTTCCTTGTTTGCGAGTGGCAACAGGACGAGCCCGAATGGAGGAGCCCCGCTCCCATCTGTCTGCGGCGAGACCTCGTTCCCGTAGGCGTCGCGGCAGGTGACGCTGATCTGGCTCGCGATGCCAGCGATGGCCTCCCTTGGTGCGAGCAGCTCGCAGCGGCCGATATCCAGCTCGGCGGGGACCATCTTGAGCGGCACGGGAGAGCCAACGAGGTGTGCGTGATTCATCCGGAGCTCGAGCATGTAGTTCTTGCTCACCTTGCCAGTCCACGAGACGATAAACGTGCCGTCTTGCTGGTCGATGCACTTGCAAGTGAGAGGGGCGTTGGTCGCGTCGCCACCGGCTGACTGCCCACTAGTGTCGGCTTGTTTGGCTGCTTGCTGGCCTTGGATAGTGACCTCGAGAGGTGCACCGCCGTCGACGCACCTGTTGCCCATGCAATCGCACATCTGGATGACGAGCCGGCCTTCGGTGCCCACCACCGTCTCCAGTGGCAGCACACCCTCGGGCAGCCTCGTCGACGGCGCGTGGGCGAGCCCGGGCTTCACCTGGAGCAGAAAGGGGGAGCCGGGAAGCACCACCGATTGCTGGCGGAGGCCCACGTGCATCAGGTACTTGCCCGCCGCGCCGACGCTGTACGACACTTGGTGCGTCTTGATCAGAGCGCCGTGCGCGTGGAGCGTGCCAGGGAACAGGCCGCCGTACGCGAACGCGATGTTGTGCTGGCACTCGGTAAGCTCGTGAGCAAAGCTGGGGCCGACCTTGCCTTCCTTGTCCTTACCCTCTAACCCGCTCGCGGATGCCTCCTTGCTGTTGAGCATGGCCTGGATGCCCAGAAGAGCCTTGTCGTCCGAGAGACGTTTGCTCCAGAGGTCGACCTGACGGCGGCGCTCGAAGGCATCCAGCTTGAGATGCCTCTTCGCAAGCCGCTTGCGCCCATCAAAGTGAACGGCTGTGATCCACCCATAGATCTTCTCCAAAAGAGGCGGCGCTCCGGGGAGGCTCATCACACGAACTCGGACACGCCGACCTTCGGCCATTTCCCGCGTCTCATGCATCTGCACTCGTGTGCCAGGCAGGATGGAGGTTAGGATGGGGGAGCGCTTGTCAAAGCTCTCGCGCAAGATGAGGGGTCGCATTCCGATCACGACTCGCTCATCTCCGACGACCAAAGGCGTGTGAGTCTCGACCTCCTCATCCTCAGGGTTGGCCGGCGGCTCCCATCGGAGCTCAAAGAAGATCTTGCCCGCGGGATTCTTGCCCGAGGCATCAAACAGGACTTCAGCCTCAAACTGGCTCGCATTCTCACGGCGCAAGCCTTCGAGTGAGACTTGCTTCTGGGCAAGCATATCGTCCTTCTCGGGCTTCTGTGGGTTGTCGCAGTCGAACACCTTGATCATCAAGCCGTTGACCACAAATTTCTGCAGTGCGTCCTCCATCTCGTAGGTTTCGTTCCACACGGGGGACAGCGTCTTCGCTTTGACCGTGCTCACCACCTTGTGCTCCGCGCAGGTGAAGCTGACATACGGATCACTCTTGCCGTTGAGATCCGCTGCGGCCAGCCCAGCAGCCTTAGCGAGGCAGATACGCAGCTTTCCGACGGTCGCGAGGCGTTCTTCCATGGCTGCCTTCTCTTCGGCCGGGTCCTCCGCTGACTCATCATCGTCAAACTCCTTCTGGGCTTCCGCGGGAAGAGCATCGACCCTCTCCAAGCGCACGTCGAGCTCCTCTGCAACCGCCGGATTGCCCAGAGCATCCACAAAGTCAATCTCGAAGGCCGTCGGTTTCCTTGCAATGGCCGACGTGAGCGCTGCGCCTCGGAGCGAGCATTTCAAGGGATCCGGGCGCAGCGTCAGGGCCTCGACGCAGAAGGGGCTTCCCGGCAGAGGCTCGCCTCGGATGGCCACGTGGATCAGCAGCTGCCCAGAAAGCTCCGCGCGGTACTCTGCAACGTAAATCCCGTCGCCGTGATCGTGCAGCTTGACGCGCAGCTTCGTCGGTGGACTTAGGCCGCGCACGACGACAGATACGCCATCGCCACCGGTCGTGCACCGACGCCCATGGGCATCGAAGCAGGTGATCGTCACCTGCGAGAGCTGTGCGACCACCGCCGTATGCAGGCCGCGACCAGCAGCCACACTTGTCGCGGCGACAGCAGCATTTTCGCTCAATGACGCTCCGCCGCCGGCGACTGGCGCTGGTGGCGGGCTGATCGGTACTGTCGGTGGCGATCCAGTACCCCGGGCTGTCACTGGCGCAATCTCTGCGTGCTTCTCCACCGTCACCTCCTGACCTTTATAGAATCCGCCGTGCTTCTTCGGACATGCAAAGAGTCGTCGGCCGTCGATGACACCGTTCGAGGTCCCGACGGGTTCATCGTGTAATACGCCGATCCACATCCCATGGCCAAGCGACTCAATCTCGCCGATAAACTGAACCACCCCTGGCATCGGCGAACCGCCTGATCCCACGTTGACAATACAGCGGTCGCCTTGCCTGAATGTGAGAGGTCGTTTTGGAGGCGGTTTGGCGGCGGCGGCGGCGGCTGCGGCGGCAGCAGCAGCACTGGAGGCAGCGGCAACGCTAGTGGCTGCACTGACTCGCGTCGTGGGTGCCGCGACTGTCATCCGACAGAGTGGATTGCATGAAGCGACGAGAGGGCACGTTTCGAAGGTTGTTCCAAAAACTCGAAAGTTACCACAAAAAGGATAACTCGTCTCAAGTCAAGTCAAGTCAAGTCGTAATTAGGTGCGAGATTCCCGGAGCCTCACGTCCCATCTGTAGCGGCTACCAGATTGTTACCCGGCGCCGCCAGCGGTGCGCGCGCTAGGTGCGCCCGCCGCGCGCCCCCCCGACACGAACGAAGGGGCTGGAGTGGAGGCGGCGCTTCCTTGTACATGAAGAGCGCGCCCGTCGTCGACGGGAGCCGAACGTCCAAGAACGTTTCATTCACGTGTGCGGGTGCGCGAAGCACGCCCCCACCCCCCGAGCGCGCAAGGATGGACATCTCCGCTGCGGCCTTTGCCTCGTGCAGCGCATCGTCATAACGGCCGAGGGCCTCGAGGCAGTAGCAGACGCTTTGCTTGGCGATCGCACGCAGCCGCCACACTGGCTCCACGCCCGCCGTCGCGCTCGGTGCCACGTCAGGCGCGTGGTCCCTTCCCCCATAATCGTTGCAGGTGCCCGGGCATAGCAGGCACAGTGGTGTGTCCAACCCGAGGCCGAGCGCAGGCGGCAGCGCCGTAACGAGCGCCGCGCGCGCCGCCCGTCCGCGGCGCGCGACGGCGGCGCGCTCGCCGCGCGCGTGCACAGAGCGCGCCGTTGTGTGCGCCGCCTGCAGCTGGCTTGCAAAGTTCTCGAGTAGCTCATCCGCCTCGAGCGCCGTCTCAAGCGCCGCGCCTTCGTCGCCGAGGTGGCATAGCACCCGGCACAGCAGCAGGCGCAAGTGGGCGCGCGCGACGGCGCCGGTGCTCTCGTCCATCGCGGCGGCGGCTCGCAGGTGGAGCAGCGCGCGCTCAGGACGGCGCGCGGTCCAGTGGAGCCGCCCGAGGCGCGCGCATGCAAAGGCGTGAGCGGGGTGTCCACGTGGCAGGAGCTTGAGCGCACGCTGCAGGCACTCGCACGCCAGCGCCGGCGAGGATCGTAACGCCTCGTGCCCGAAAGTGCTCAAGGCGACGCCCAGCGTGCACATCTGGGCGAGCGTCTGCTGCCGCAGGATGGCGACGGGGATGGGTGCGGGCGAATCGGAACTGGTGGCCGCAGCGCCCACGACGCCCCCGCCCTTGCCGCCGCCCTTGCCGCCCCCGCCGGCCTCTGCAGCGGCGCCCAGGTGATCGAGATCGCCCCGGAGATCGCCCCGGCTCTGAGGCATCCCAAACACGATGGGCGATGCCACCGCCTCAGCGTGCACTGCGGCCCACGTTTGGCCACGCAGCCCTTTCCATTCGTTCTCGAGCGTAGCGAGTCGTGCCATGTCCAGCCCCGCGGGCACCTCATAGCCATACAGCGCTCGCTCGACGGCGTCGAGTCCCAGGAGCGGACCACGTCGGCGCCTGGGGAATGCGGGGCGCCGACCACGCGACGCATGCGCCGGCGCGGTGGCGCTCGCGAGGAACCGCCGTGACGCTGGACTGGAGGCACCGGCGCCGGCGGGGGCGGCGGGGGCGG
>JWZX01002988.1:0-56476 GCA_001275005.1 Chrysochromulina tobinii
CTTCGCTCCCTGAACCTCTGCGCGTTGCCTAGTGCCTGAACGATAATAAAGATGATTCACGACAAACGAGCGTTGGCCAAGCTCAACAGGCGGGACCGCGCGCGGTAGCCCGCCGCGCCGGGTAGGCGAAGGCGTACACCCGGCGTTCCTTTATCTTTATCGTTTCTTTTTATTACAATCGTTTAGCGACTACGTTTCCGTATAGCGTATTCCGACTAAAAAATCGATTCGCCTTCGAATCACCCGAATCGGACCGCCCGGTCCGCCAGTCGGTTTACACGCCACACAGCCCGGCACGCCGGCAGGCGGCAGCCCCAGCCACGAGCGCAGCATGCAGCAAACTAAGCAACGGAAGCAGGACTGCCCGTCGCGCGGCGACTGCGGAGTGTATTTAGTGACTAGTGACTACTGGCTAGAGAGTAGTCACTACTCACTAACTACACACTAACTACTCACTAACTACCCTTAGCGCTAACTACGCGTGTCCCAGGGTCGACCGACTCCGAGCGAACGCTAACGGTCACGCCGGGCAGACCCCAAATTAAGAGACTACAGAAGTACAGTGTATCTCCCCAAATGGCTCGTTGTTTGATCCAGCACGACCCTTGCCCCTCCGTCCGGATCGTGGCGCATCGTGGACAAATAATCATGTGGAATTTTGGGCGAAACGTCATTTCGAGCGCCGATTCCGAAAAAAGGCCCAGCGCCTGTCGGGTTGCGTTTTGCCGTCGCAGTGCTCAGAAGCGACCCATGAATAACGTTTGGCAGAAGCATTTGACGGGGTGGGGAAAGCGTCACCCAACCGATACCAACCCATTGAAGCCGCCGAGGCCAGTTCAGACGTCATCACCACTCGGGTCATCGTCGGCCAAGGCGGCGGGCAAAATTCCATTGTCTGTCACCGCACATAGCCCTGTCGTATACGATGCACAGACCGGCCGCCGGCACCTGCCGACGCCGCCGGGCTCGACAGGTGCGCGTACGATGACACCGTCTCGTGGTGAGTCGGGCTTGACCGCGCAAACGGGCATGGCTATGTCCGTCGTAGGCGATATCAGCACAGCGGGGGCAATTACGCCGCACCAGAAGCAGCGGCAGCAGCAGCTCGAGGCGCTGCTCTCGCTGCCCTCGCGCTTCGCGCGTGTTGGTGGTGGCTATGAGCGCGTGCCGTACGCTGCGGACGAGCTCCTTAATGCCGCCGTCGTCGCGGTGACGCGCGAGCGCGGCTACGGCGGCATGACGATCGACGACGACAAGGCCAAGCTGTGCGACGCTCTCGGTTTCGCGATCGCCGAGGCGGACGAGCTTCGCGCTGCACTGGGCGAGCAGCCAGTGCTCGAGCAGATGCGCCAGCGCGTCCAACAAGCGCAACTCGACGCGGCGAGGCACGAGGAAGGGATCGAGGTGGTGCGACTCGAGGCGACTGCGGCGCGTAAGGCTGCGAGCGAAGTGCAAAGCATCCAGGCCGACCTCGTGCAGGTGCAGCGGCAGCTCGCAAGCTGGGTGCTAACCGCGGTCGAGCACAGCCGCGCTCAGCGCAAGGCGGCCGACCCCAACTCGTCATCGAAGCCGACGCAGCTGTCCAACACCGCGCCGTCGGACTCGGAGCTGCTTGGCGAGACGAGCCCTGGCTCGACCCACGAGGGCCCATTGTCCGTGCAGGCGAGCCCGGGTCCAACGTCCGTGCAGCAGCAGCAGCAGCAGCAGGCGCAGTACACGGAGAGCCTTCTCGAGTCTCTCGCCTACTTTTATGCGTCGCGCGCGCAGCTGAAGCAGCTGGTGACGGGCATGCGTGCGTGGCAGGCGTGCGCGGCGCTCCATCGGCGAGATCAGGCGGCGGTGCGCTTTGCCGAGATGCTGATTGTCTCTGATGGCCCTACTGATGATCACCGATGATCAATGACTGCTCCCCTCATCAGGTGCGCTTCGCCGAGATGCGCGCGCTCTCGTCGGCGACCATGTCCCTCCAAGCGGCCGCCCAAAATCACGCGCTCGTCGATCGTGGCGTGCGTCGCTTTGCGCGCACCCAAGCTCAGCGTGCCTTCCACAATTGGGTTTCGTTTGTGACCAATCGTGCGCTCACGCAGCACACGCAAGTGCTCGCGGCACAGCACGCGTCCGTGCAGGCGGCGAAACGTGCGGTGGGCAGCTTGAGGGTGAAGCCCCCCCAGGACGACCAGCCCGAGTCGTCGTCTGCTCCCGAAGAGGAGTTGCCTGTGAATTCACAGTTGAACCACGGCGCGGCTGCAACCTCCTCCGCGCACGTGGCGGCGTGCGCTCCTGCGGCGCGCACACAGCCGCCCTTTTCGTTCACGGGCAGTGCTCTAGCCTCCTCCCCGAGGGGGGCGAGCTGCTCCACCGCGGGGACCACCGCGGGCATGTCGGAGGATGCCGTTCGATGGATGGCAGCGGCGGCGACCGCGGCAGCCGCCCTAGGCGACGTGGTCGCGCAGTTCGGACGTTACACGGGTGGTGACACCGCGCGGTCATCCTCAGATCCCGACGCGACCCCCGCTCCGCTGAGTGCAACGCAGCGGGCCCAGTTTGATCGCACTTGCGAGCGCGAGATGCCCGAGTGGCTTCGCGCCGCGGCCGATGCCGCCTCACTCATCAGCGACGCGGCCGAGCGCCTACAGTACGGCTCTTCACACCCCGCTTCACACCCCGCCTCCCGCTCGGGCTCGCGCCCGAGCTCACGTTGCGCTGCCGAGCCGACGAGCACGCCAAAAGGCCGCATCGCCATCATCAATGAGCGATCCAGTTGGTTCGGCTCCAGCCTCTCTGTCTCTCCCGTGGCGTCGGGCGACAAGATCTTCTACATGTGTGAACACCTCATGAAGGCCTGCGACAAGATGGGCAACCGGTGCGTGCTCGGCGGTGCCAACATCGCGTGTGGCTTCCTGCAGCGCGTGCCTGGGCTGTCTGGGGAGCTCTCTGGTGAAGCGGCGGCCGGCTCGGATGCACCGGCAGAGGGCGGCAGCGGCGCGGCTGGCCGCACTGCCGGCACGTTCGCCGCGCTCGACGCTTCCCACGCGACGGACGCCGGCGCGAGTGGGCAGCAGCACGCGAGCTGGGCTGACTTGGGCGACGGCACCTACCTGCTCCGATGGGCGGCCGACGCTCCCGGCGTCTTCGATGTCTTCGTCAAGATTGATGGGTTGCATGTGCTTGGCTCTCCCTCGAGGCTAGTGCTCGCGCCGCCGCTGCCGCCGCCCACGCGCCGAGCACGCCTATCCAGCAATTTAACTTCCGTGGTGGACTCACCTAGCGGCACGAAAGGGTCCGCGGAAACAGCCTCGAAAGTGGGCGGCACGGACAGCTGAGCACGGAGATGAGGAATTGGGTGCGGCCTAGGTGCGGCCGTGGGAGAGACTTTGCGCACGCGCTCTTGTGTGTGCAAGGCCATGATTTCGAAGGCGAGTGAGGGCAGCGCAGTGTGCGGGCGCACAGACGAGACACGAGGGTGTGTGCAGTGTAGCGGAGATGAACGAAGTGGGCGCGGTGTGTGAGTCCTGGTCCTGCATGCAAGCTAGGGTGTCCGAAAGGCCGGCGGTAATGCGTAATCGAATAGGCGATGCGTGTGTTCTGTATGTCGTCATATTATATTGATATATTGTCGTGTGTGCAAGCAGGGTGCGTCACGAAGAACTTACATGTACTACGAGCACTGGGCTGCCCCGCCTTGCCCTTGGAGATAGAAGAAGTCGGGGCGCTCGTGACGCGCTGCCTCGAGCAGCTCGGGTGTCTCGAGCACCCGGAGCGCGTGCCAGCACACCCACGCATCGGTCGCGGCGTAGCGCAGCTGCGCCTCGCTCAGCGTGGGCATCTCCCAGTTGGACATCTGCAACGACTTGGGCTTGTGCATGCGCAGCCCCAGTAGCGCGGCGACGAAGCCGGCGACGCCCGTGCAGAGGCAGCCAGCGGCGCGCGCACTTGGGGCCAGCTCGATGAGCGTTGCGCCGACCGAGGCCGCGCCCACGACGGCGCCCGTGGATGCGCCCACCACGGCGCCGACCGAGGTGGCGACCGGCGCGTCGGCCGATGCCGCCGGCGTCGCGGTCAATCGCGGTGGCGTGCAGCCCAGCCCACCCGCGCGCACATCAGACTCGTGGAGCTGCGCTATCTCGCGCCCGATCTCCTGACCGACCAAGGTGAGTGTCGGGTCGCTGAGTAGCTCACGCAGCGGTGACGGCAGCGGCTGATGACGAACCAGCCGGAAGAGCACCGCGACCTCCGGCGTAGCGAGCTGAACGAGGCAGATTGGGTTGAGATTCTTCTCTCCGGCCCGGAAGGTCGGCTTCGTCTCGGTGTCGAAGCCGATCACTACACGCCCGTGGAGCTCGCCGCTACGCCGCAGCGCGGCGCACCACGTCGCCGCAGTCATCCTTTCTTCTTCGGAGCGCCCAGCGGAAGCTTTCGCAGGCGCCCATGCGCTGCCGTCGACCACAATGATCCTGACCGTGTCCTCATCGGGTGGGGGACGAAGGTGAAGGTCCGCGGGATGCAGCAGGCGGACAGGAGGGAGGGTCGTCGCGAGCGTCTGGAACTGTTCCGACTTGGCTCCTATCAAGGGCCACCGGCGCTTCTCATAGTCCGCCCAGCACGCCTCGCAGTAGAGCCGGCCGCTGGCCGGGTCGCGATGGCCTCGCCCCGGGTAGCCACACCACAGGCAGAGCCCATCCTCCACCAAGCAGTCGACTGACACGCCAACGGCCGCCACGTCGTCGACTGGTGCGGCAGGCCGTCCGTCGGCTGGTGCGGCAGGCCGTCCGGCGGCTGGCGCGGCAGGCCGTCCGTCGGCTGGCGCGGCAGACTTCTCCACCAGTTTCAAAAGGCCGACCCGATGCACGAGCTCGTCCGCGCTGATCGTCCTCGCCGCCGGAGGAGGAGGAGGGGGTGGGACCAGCCCCTGCATCGACAGCGCGTCTTCGACTCCGACGGCGTGTAAGGATTGCTCACGCCGCAGCCTGGAGGGGAAGACGCCTGCAGGGAAGCACCCCTGGAGGCAACACCGGGCAATGTGCTCCAGGGCGCTCAAGGCAGCCCGTGCCTGTATCTGCGCGAATGGGTGCAGATGACGCTCGCGCCATGCACTCGACAACAGTTCGGCAAAGGGTACCCACGCGACACCTAGCAGGCTCGGGTCGTTCCCCGGATCTGGCGGCCGGCCGAGAGCAGCAGCCACGCGCTCGGCGAGGTCGGCGTCCTCGGCGTCGAGCTCATGCAAAAAGAGAGCGTACCTGATGAGGAGGCAATCAGCATGCACTCAGCATGCACTCAGCAGCATGGCATGCACCCAGCAGCAGCAATTCGACACGCAACCGCATACTTGCTCTGGCCCACCCAGACGACGGGCTTCGCGTGCTGCTCGATGCGCGCCCGAGCGCTCGCAGACAGCTGCCCGCCTGTCTCCTCCGAGCACTCCCTAGCAGCCACGTGGCGAGGGCTCTCGTGGATGGAGTCACGCTTGCCGCCGAGAAAGTTGTACCTCTTCTCCACGCGGCTGTTATTGGTACGCTCTTCGATCGCGAGTAGGGCATGGGGGTTGCCGCTCTTCTTGTGCCACAGCAGTGCGCCGGCCGCACAAAAGTGCTTCGCATCGAGCTCGCGCAGCTGCCCATCTGCCGCTGTGTACGCATCCGGCGTCACCGCCTTACCCTTCCAGGGCCGCTCCGGTGACGACTGCCCTGGAGGCCGCAGGTCTGGTCGAGTCGGGTGTTTCAGGTGCTGCCACGTCGTCGGATGCGCAAACGCGCACGAAACGTTCGTGCACGTGTCGCCATTGCGGCAGCGCTTGTCGCCATACTTGCCGCACTTGACCCACTCAACCAGCGAGGTGGTCGGCAAGGCGCTCTGTCGGTTCGATCCGTTTACGTCGACACGGTCGATCGGGCCACGCGCAGACGATCGCTCGCTCGCCACCTCGCCCACGTAGCCGTCTGTCGGTCCGAAAGCCAGTGGCGCAATCGCGACGGGGCTCCCCCAGTAGGGGTGTGAGCTAAAGGGCTCTCCGTACGTGGCCGCCTTGTGTCGCGGCTCGCCGCTAGAGCTCCAGCCAACGTTGCGGCCCACAGGGCCATCAGACACGTGCATGGGCACTGGCAGTCGCTCCACGACAAACACCTGTGGTGCTACCACGTCGTGCCATTCGACAGGATCTCTAGGATCCGGATTGTACTGAATGCGCATGCGGACGTTATGCAGCTTACCGAGGACGCGCATTTGGACCTGGCCACTGAGAACACGCTCACTGTCCTCCACCGGTTTCAGCGCCTGCAGCGCTGCCACACCATATGATGGCAGTGACGCAAGAAACGCAGCATCGATCAAGAAGCCTTGCAGCGCTGTGCCCATGTCGTTGGAAGCAAACACCTTCCGACCATCGATCTCCACACGCGACGGCTTGCAGAGGTTCGGCCCGTACAGCATCTCACGAACGTTCCCACGGCCGGGCCGGTGCGGGGGCACGTTGCCAGGAGCCCCCGAGATCGACATTGGCGGGGAGGGTCCGCCCGCCTCTGCCTCTGAGGGAGCACAAGCACGCACGAGCAAACAAGCACGCAAAAGGAAGCAGAAAAAAGTGTCACAAAGCACTCGCGTCCTTCTGAGCATTCCAAAATTTCGCGGCCGCGTTAATTGCTCGCGTCGCGCACTTGAAGTCCATAGTTGTTTCAAAGGCGGGGTTCGGCTCAACCGTCAGTCAAGCCAGGCCAAGAGCGCCGTGTTGGTTAAGTTTCGCCAAAATTCGTTTGCGACATTTGAAGCGTTGGAGGCACAATCCGTGCGCCAGTCTGCGGATAGCTGCACGATGGCCGCACTGAACGAGGATGCGACGTGGAGTGCTGGGCCGTTCGCCCACGAGGAGTCGCAGCTGAGCTTGCAGCTTCAACTGGAGCAGGCGATGGCCGCTCTGCAGACCGAGCGAGCACGTGTGGAGGCGGAGGCGAACAAGCACGCGCAGGCGGAGGCGCGCTTGTCGCAGCTGGAGAGTGAGCTGGAGAAGCTCCGACCACGCGTGTCGTGTGCTGCGCCCGATAGTGCTTGCGCGCCTCACACAAGCAGCACGGTGTGGTCCGACGACCCGACGCCGCTGCGCTCCTCACGCTCGGCGGCGGGGCTGTCGCAGCTGAAGCTGCAGCTGAACCTTTCGGAGCTGCGCGGCGAGCGCGAGAAGCTGCAGCGGGCCATCAGCCAACTGCAACCCTCCGTTGAGCACGTGCTGAGCGCCTTCGACAGGGATCCTCGTGATGGGATGACGCCACGAGACACTCCGCGCAGCGCGGAATCGGTCCAGGAGACGCCGCTCAGCGATTGGGAGTCGACGTCCTCCTCGGCGCTGTCGTCGGATCGGACTGTACTCGCGACGGAGCCGGCGGACACGCCGCTCCCTCGCATCTCCTTGCTCTCCCCCTCCGCCACTGGATCTCGCGATCCACGCAGCAAGGATGCAAGCGCCTCGCTCGAGTACGACCCACGTAAAGAGGTCATCGACTTTGCTGCACTGAGGCGGGAATGGGAGGCGAAACGCAACGCAAGGCTGAGCGCCTCGGCCGACACCGCCTCTCCCGCCGCCCCTCCCGCCGCCGCCCCTCCTCGTGCCGCCCCTCCCACCGCCGCGGTCTCGGTCCCTTGGCTACCATTGCTGCGTCGTGGCGCCACGTGGCAAGCCGCAGCCCCAGTGGCGGCGGAGGTGGAGGTGCCGTGCATCGCAGAGGTGGAGGTGACCGCCGATGCGAGCGCAGGCATCCACATGAGGGAGCGTCCGGAAGGCATCCATATCAGGGACGCGGAGGTGCAGGTGACCGCAGACGCGAGCGTTGCTGAGGACGAGACGCAGGAGGACCGCCCCGAAGGGCCGTTCACCGCCCGCGAGAGGCGCATCCAGGCGCTCGAGAAAGAGATTAGCGATGCGGCGGCCGGAGCGGCGGCGGCGGCGGGGAGCAGCAGCGGGCGCCCATCGTGGGCAGCGCTCGAGCCGCCCTCATGGGCCCTACCCAGCGCAGCCATCGAGCCACTGCTGCGCACCGCCCGCGACCGTGGGGATGAGATCGCCATCGAGCTCAAGGGTCTGGGCGACAAGGTGTGCCAGGACGTGTGCCGCGCCGGAGACGCCGTCGGCGAGAACGTGGCCAAGTTTGGGGATGCCGTCGGCGAGAACGTGGCGAAGCTGGGTGACGCCGTCGGCGAGAATGTGACCAAGGTGGGCGACTCGATTGGGAACCGTCTGCTTCGCGTACTTGCATGCACGCCGAGGGACGTGAGAGGTCCGGGCGAGGTGCCTGTGGAACGCATGTACCTGTTCCACAACGGGCAGGCGCGCGACGGAAAGCGCGCCGTCGCGGGCTCCAAGGGGCTTGTCGCGGGCTCCAAGGGGCTTGGATGGGGCGACAAACTCGGCGAGGAGCGCGCCAAATTGGAGGCCCAAATCGGGCGCCTTGTGGGCATGGGCCAAAACTTGGGCCTCAACGTGCGCGAGATGGCGGCGGCAGTCAAGAGTGACATGGACGGCCAGCTCGCACCGATTGCGTCGTTAGCTGCGTCCGAATGGGAACAGATCACGTCCGAATGGGACCAGAAGGCCAAGGAGGCGGGGATGAAGCTGCGCGAGATGGTGGCCGATGGGCGCCAGGCTGGGCGCAGCCGCAAGCCGACGGACCGGCCGCCATCCGACACGGCGACAGAGAGCCGACCGTCAGAGGGGGGCTCGAGCCACTCGCGTGAGGGCGGCGAGTCGAGGCGTCGCCGCCCCAAGACGCGAGACGGGCGCGAGGGACGTGCTGAGGGGCGCGAGGGACGCGAGACCCGCGAGGCGCGGGAGGCTCGGGCGCAGCCAGCTTGAGAGAGCGCACTTACTATCGTCGCAGTTCTCGCGGCCGCGTGAAGTGGTATTCCTCGCTGGGTCTCGCCTGTCGCCTGACCCTGTCGCGAGTGATGTTGCGCGAGCGCGGCCGAGGCGTCGGAGGTCGTGCTGTTCGAGTATGCAGAGATACCAGAGTTCTGAGTTGAGATTAGATCAAATGGTTCCGTTAGTACTTCCGAAGCAGGCAGAAAGGCGGTGTCGAAGAAACGCTGTGACATGCTGTCAAGTCTGAACACTGAAGTCTTATTACAGAAACAACAGTGAACACCAACACGACAACCAAACGGAAGGGGAAGTATGTGTGCTCCGGAAGCCAGCAGGGGAGGACGGGAGGCGATGGAGATGGCGGAGGGGGTGGTGACACTGGACTTGATTTGACTTCAGACTTGATTTGACTTGACTGTTGGTGCGAAATTTTCCGCTTGCTTTTCCCCCGCGAGGCTCGCCGCGTCTCGGCTGCTCGTAATTAGCGACGACCACCACGTCGCGAGCACCAGCTGTACTGCCGGCGCGCTGCTCAAGCAGGCTCCAGTCGTCTAGATTGCCACGTGGCCGCACAAGCCGATGAATACCCAGCGTGAGGACGAGCCCTCCTCGCCCTACGAGCCTTATGAGCCCCGGGAGGAAAAGGACGAGGCTGAGCAGGTCGTCCAAGTGATGGCGACAGAGGAGACGCGGCGGCAGCGCCTGCTGCTGTACTCGTGCATTGGCGCGTGCGTGGTGGCTGTGTCCGCCGTCGTGGCGGCGCTCGGGGCCAATGGTGCCAGTGGTGCTGCCTCCTCTGTGCCAATGGCCGCCGCCTCCTCCGCACTCGCAACGCAAGGCGGCATGCAAGCGGAGGCAAGCCAGTGGGCGCTCGCCTTTCGAGACGCGACGCAAGGGCTATTGGACAGGGCGACGTCGCGAGGCGACCAGGCAGTCCTCGCGGCGACGCGCTGCACGGCCACCCTTGAGCAGGCGCGCCATCGCATGGCACAGCTCGAGGAGCGGCTGCAAGAGACCCGAACGGCGCTCACGGCAACCCAGGCGGCACTGCGTGATCGCGATGAGGCGCTACGGGCCAAGGAGGAGGCCCTCGCGCGTCTAGAGGACCTGCACAGTTCACATTCACAGCAGCTCGATAAGGAGGCCGCGTGCTGTCAGTCTTCGCTCCAGGCGAGGGGTCGGCTCGAAGAACGCACTCGCCGTTGCGAGCTGCAGCTCGGGCGTATGGAGCAGCAGCTGGAGCAGGCGCGCGCCACACAGCAGGCGGCGGCAGCGGCGGCAGCGGCGCGAGCGACGCAGCAGCAACTTGAGCGGGCGGCGCGCGCGGCCGCGGGCGCCGTGCACCGGCAGCATGTGAACACTTGGGCGTGGGGCCGGCCTTATAAGTGATCACTGCGTTTCGAACAAGGTCTCGGGTGGTATGAACATCATGCTTCGATTTTCTGAATTGCGTTCTCATTCACAGCCAACGAAGTCGAGTTTCGTGTCTCTCGCACTGAGGGAGTTCGTCGACGTCTGCGAGCAGCGTGGAGAAGACAATTGCAATGGCGGACACCACCAAGCCTGAGGAGGAGGAGCCGATCGACGAAGACGTCGAGGACGGCGATGCGGCCGCCGAGGGCGGTGAGGGCGGCGCGGTCGCGGCGAAGAAGAAGAAGAAGAAGAAGAAGAAGGTTAAGGGAGAGGCTGGCGAGGCGGGTGAGGGCACCGAAGGACCTACACCGCCTCCGCCTGCACCGCCGACGTCAGCAGCTGACGATAAGGATGGCGCCGCTGCTCCGTCGGCAGCAGCGGACGAGGACGATGCTGATGCCGATGGCGTGGCTGAGGGTGGTGAAGCGGGTGGTGAAGCCATGAGCGCCTCGAAGAAGAAGCGCGAGAAGGCCAAGGCCGCCGCGGCGCGCAAAAAGGCCGCCGCTACTGAGGCGGGCGGCGAGGCCGTTGCTGCCACTGGCGGCGGCCCTGCGGGTAAGGTGAAGATCTACTCGGCGAACGAGACGCAGTGGTCATCGATCATTCGCGGCATCCAGCCATGGGGGCCGTACCCGACGCCCGAGCCGGATGGCCAGCCGCAGCAGCACGGAGGCGAGTGGGGGCTGACGATCCCGGTGCTGCAGCAGTTCCCGAGCGGCAACGTGCCGCACGGCATGGAGGTGCCGTACCATGGGGACGACGGGCGGCGTCGCACCTCGGATGCGGAGCTGCGCGAGCTCGAGCGCCTGCACAGTATCTCGTACAGCGAGATCCGCACCGCCGCCGAGTGCCATCGGCAGGTGCGCAAGCACATGCAGTCGGTCATCAAGCCGGGCATGCTGATGACGGACATTTGCGAGCAGCTCGAGAACCTCAACCGCACGCTGGTGCAGGAGAATGGGCTTCAGGCGGGCATCGCCTTCCCGACCGGCTGCTCGATCAACCACGTGGCGGCGCACTGGACGCCCAACAGCGGCGACAAGACGGTGCTGCAGTACGGCGACGTGTGCAAGATCGACTTCGGCACTCATGTCAACGGGCGGATCATCGACTCTGCCTGGACGGTGCACTTCGATCCGCAGTTCGACCTCCTTGCCGAGGCGGCACGCGAGTCGACCAAAGCCGGTGTGGCGGCCGCGGGGATTGATGTGCGTTTGTGTGACGTGGGCGCGGCGTGCCAGGAGGTGATGGAGAGCTATGAGGTCGAGATCAACGGGAAGACGTACCCAGTCAAGTCCATCCGCAACCTCAACGGCCACTCGATCGGGCCCTACCAAATCCATGCGGGAAAGTCTGTGCCCATCGTCAAGGGCGGCGAGAACTCGACCAAGATGGAGGAGGGCGAGCTGTTCGCGATCGAGACCTTCGGCTCGACTGGTAAGGGATACGTCAAGGAGGACCTCGAGTGCTCGCACTACATGAAGAACTTTGACGTAGGGCACATCCCGCTGCGCTTACCCAAGGCCAAGCAGCTCCTCCAGTTCATCAACAAGAACTTTGACACGCTCGCCTTTTGCCGCCGCTGGATCGACCGCGCAGGCGAGGAGAAGTATCTGCTCGCTCTGCGCAACCTGTGCGACGTGGGCATCGTGCAACCGTACCCGCCGCTCGTCGATATCAAAGGGAGCTACACCGTGCAGTACGAGCACACCATTCTGCTGCGGCCAACCCAAAAAGAGATCCTCTCCAAGGGCGACGACTACTGACAGGGGCGTGTGCGTGTACACGGATGACTGCTTCCGACGACGACAGCTGGAGACTTGAGGTGCGCGCGCCTCGTGCGCCGAGTGGAGCGCGCGTGCCGGGCGCCCCAGTTGCCCAGAGCCCCAGAGTCCTCCTCGACCTCGTGGAGCGCGCGAGGCGTGGCGACGTTGCTCGCGCTCCGCCGTGCGGTGCAGCGCCCTCTCCGGTGTCCGGGCCCGCTCCGCTCTGCCGCGTGTTTTTGGTTTTTAGTACAGTGCGGTTGTTTTTTTACTCTCAAACAGACTTTAAAAGTGCCACTTTAAAATACGCTCCGCACGTCCGCGAAGCGAAGCGAGATCTAGCGTGTAAGCTGGTGTATATTCTATCGACTAGTGCAACTAACACGGTCGCCCGTAGAGCAGCAGTAAACAGCAGAGGTCGTACAAACTACAATATCTTATATCTACCAACTATGTGCTCGACTTGTAATACGACGACTCGCTTGGTGCTGACTGCTGAGTTCACCACCAATTCCGTGTGTGTGACGCTGCCGACAAAGAAGCCAATCAGAGGTCCCGCGATTCCCCACTATTCGCGCATCACGCCTGCCGTTCGTTTGTTTGTAACTTGAAGAGTTCATCACGGCGCTCGTCGCGTTCGCAAATCCAAATTTACGCCGCGTCGCGCCCGACCTTGTCGAGCGCTCCTTGCTGGTCTCCGTCAAAGTGGACTGTTCCAACAGTCCATGAGTCTGCGCGGCCGTGAGAGCGTAGCACCATGCTCAGATTCTTCGGATGGGGTTATCGTCGACGTCGCCGCGCGGTGAAACAGGGCGCGACCACCGTGGAACAGTTGTGGCTGAGTGCAGCTTTCGGCGTCTGGCAGCATAAGGTGGACGTGGCCCGAAAGACTGATCTTGCGGTGCGAAGCTTACAGAACAGCCACATCCGCAAAGTCTGGACTTCGTGGATCATGGGCACCGCCGAGAAACTGCACGAGCTCAACAAGCTCTCGCACAGCCTCAAACATTGTCTGCACCGCGAGTGTTCACGCGGATGGGTCACCTGGCAAGCCTTCCTCGAGGTGCTCCTGCAGTTGGAGGTCCTGAAAGGCGCACTAGCTCGTCTCATGCAGCGAGAACTGGCACGCGGGCTGTCAGCGTGGCTGGTATGGTGGGAGGAGCTGACGCAACGGCACAATGCCTTGCAACGAGGGCTTTCTCGCATGCTTCATCAGCAGCTGTCTGGCGCGTTCGGCACGTGGACCGAGGTGTCAGGCGAAGCGGCCCAGCGAGTTCGGCTGAGTCGCAAAGGCATGGGCTTCATCATGCATCGTGGGCTCGCGCTCGGTATGGCCTCATGGCGCGCAGCGCACGAAGAGCGCGCACCATTTGCGATTGCCATCAATTTCTTTTGCCATCGAGAGCTTGCACGCAGCTGGATGTCCTGGCGGACGCTCTTTGAGGAGTACTCGCAAAAGCGCGAGGCGCTCGGCCCGGTGCTTGTGCGCTTGCGCCAGCGCCAGCTTTCTACGGCCTGCGGCTCGTGGGTGGACAGTGCGAATGAGCGTGCCGAGCAGGATCGCGTCGCTCGCAAGGCTTTGAGCTTTGCACTCCAGCGTGGGCTCGCACTTGGGATGGGGCCGTGGCGAGAAATGTGCGCCATGCAGAGGGCAGAGGCAGCTGTACTGACTCGCATGATAAACAGGCACCTTGCTCAAGGCTTCGGAAGCTGGTACAAGTGGCACGTAGAGCTTGCGCACAAGCGGGACACCAAGAGCCGATCCTTGAGCCGCATGCTCCGTCGACAATTAACCCTGGCATGGCTTTCGTGGTCAGAGGCCGCCATGGAGCAGCGGACTGCGAAGGAGCGGAAGCTGGAGGCCGCCCGTCGGGCTCTGGTCAGTCACGAGCTTTCTCGCGGTTGGAACTCGTGGATGGCATACTACGAGGAGATCGCACAGTTGCATCTGGCGCTACGACAAGGGCTCGCTCACATGCTCCATCAGCAACAGGCTCGAGTCTTTGTCTCTTGGACGGAAACAGCTGCTGAGCGCGCCGAGCAGACGCGGCTTGGACGCAAAGTGATAGCCTTTACGCTCCATCGTGGGTTGGTGCTCGGGATGGTCTCGTGGCGCGCCGCGACCACCTTACGAACCGCTCTCAATTTGGCAGAAGCGATGCTGCATCGTTTGATCAACCGCCAGCTCTCCTTAGGTTTCAGGTCTTGGGCGGAATGGGTCGAACAACAAGAGATGAATAGGCAGAGATTTTTGGAAGCTCTGGGATACTTTATGAATCGAGAGGCTGGCCGCAGCTGGACTGCGTGGCGAGAAATGATCGAGGACTTGGCTCACAGGCTGGGAGCGGTGAACCAGACAATGAGCCGAATGATGCAACGCGGCATGCTCCGCGGTTTCGAGGCTTGGAAGCAGGCATATTGTCGATGGTGCGAGGCATATTCCGACAATCCGATGGTGCGAGCCGCGAATCATCTGCGGAGCCGCGAGCTTACCCATGGGTTCAGCGCATGGTTGGGCGCGTTCAGGGAGTGGCAGCGCTCGCGCAAGGGCCTGAAGTTCATTGCCAATCCTGGGATGGCTCATGCCATGGCATTGTGGCGCGGGCTCGTCATGGAGCTCCTTCATGTACGCGAAGCCTTGATCCATGTGATCAATAGCCGGCTTTTGCGTAGCTTGTACACCTGGCACGAGGCGGTCAAGGAGCTCTTGCATGTACGCAGGGCATTGATTCGTGTGATCAATCACAGAATTGCGCGTAGCTTGGACGCCTGGCATGAGGCAGCTAGAGAGCGGGCTGCAGATCGGGAGATATCGCGTATGGCTCGCAATTTTATCGTCAACCCTGGGATAGCTCGGGCCATGGCATCGTGGCGCGAGCTAGTCGCAGAGCTCCTGCATTTGCACGCGGCTTTGATCCGAGTGATCAATAGCCGGATATTGCGTAGCCTGTACATTTGGCACGGGGTAGTTGGGGAGCAGCTCGATCAACGCAACGCGATCCAAAAGGCGCTGCAGCGTATGCTCGAGCAGCGGCTAGCGCGCGGCTGGTACACCTGGCATGAGGCGGCCATCGAGCAGATCGAGCATCACTATGCGATCCAGCATGCGCTGCAGCGAATGTTCGGGCAGCGGCTTGCGCGCGGCTGGAGCACGTTTTGTGAAGCACTGGCTCCGCGCGACGATCCGATGGCAAGTGCGCTCCGTCACCTTCTCTATCGCAGCCTTTCACGTGGCTGGATAGCCTGGTGCTTGCACCTGGAGGATGTGGCCCATTGGAAGAGCGTCATGCAAAAACTACTTCATCGTGGCCTCTCACATGGCTGGGTGGCGTGGTGCTCGCACCTGGAGAACTTAGCTTACGGGCAGAGCGTGATGAACAAATCCGTTGGGCGCTTGCGGCAACCGCGGGTTGCGCGGGCGATGCATTTGTGGCTCGAGGCGTACAATGCCCACGTGATCATGCGGACGGCCAAGGTCCGCCTGAGCAAGCGAGATCTCAACCGAGGCTTCGTGGCCTGGCTCGAGGCCTACGACGCCCATGTGACCTTTCGGATTGCCATGGTCCGCTTGCGCAAGCGAGGTCTGGCCCGTGGCTTCGTGAGTTGGACCGACTGGTGCTACGACCGCAAGTATGGTTTGCGAGCGAACGCTGGCGCGCTCCGCTACTTTTTGCGCTATTTCACCAATCGCAGCCTGAGCCATGGCTTTCGTTCGTGGCGCAGCTTTGCGTGGGATGGGGCCTACAAAAAGGGCGTGATCCAGCTGATCATTAAGAAGCTCTCACAGCGCGGGCTTACCAACGCCTGGAACACGTGGCGTGGGAACGTGATAAGGCCGATGGTCGGCGTGGCCGGGCGGCTCATGAACTCAGCCCTCGCGCGTGCCTGGTGCGCGTGGCTCGAGCTCATCGAGTCGATCAAGCATCTCGCGGCCGCGATGCGCCACCTCACACATCGTGGGCTGTCACGTGGTTGGTTGGGTTGGCTGGCTGCGTGGCAGGAGTCGTCGCAGACGCGCAATGCATTCAAGGGCTCAATCGGTCGCTTGATGCATCGTGAGCGCCTTCGGTGCTGGAATGCCTGGATGGAGCATGCTGCAGAGCTTCGGGCGGACAAGGCTTCCCTCGGCCGCTTGAAGCGACGCGAGAGCGTTCGGTGCTGGAATGCCTGGATGGAGCATGCTGCAGAGCTTCGGGCGGACAAGGCTTCCCTCGGCCGCTTGAAGCGACGCGAGAGCGTTCGGTGCTGGAATGCCTGGATGGAGCATACTGTTGAGCGTCGGGCAGAGCGGAATGCGCTGCGACGAGGTTTAGGCCGGCTGATCAACCGTCAGCTGACGAGTGCGTGGGGTGCGTGGGCCGAATTGGCCGCATTTCGAGGGCAGCAACTTCGCATTGTGAGGAAGTCTGCGAGCAAAATGTTACACAGTCGTCTCGCCGCGGCCATCGAGACGTGGTACAGCTTGGTCATCCCAGGTGCCAATGACCCTGCTGCGCCTCCTCGCGGCGTGATTCACGCCCTCAGGAGAGCAGGTTGGGTCGTCTCGGTGCGCATGGACCCGTTGGTAGGAGCCGTGGGGGCAGGCATGATGATGAAGACGCCATTTGCCAAGGGCTCCTCGACGCCTGGGACGGGCCCGCCAGCGTCCTCACCGTCGCTCGGCCTCTTTGACAAAATTCCTTCGCCAGCCTCGTCGCTACGTTCGCCAACCCCTCGTTCACCGTCCTTGGGGGGGAGCACGACGCCATATGCCCATAGCGGCGGCGAGAGGTGGGTTGTCCCGGCCAATGAGCACCGAGTTGTGCTCGTGGCCGAGCGCACTGTGGCCGCTCATCTGCTCAAGTATTCCAGCGCTGCTGAAGCAACGCCCATGTCCCGTGCCATCGGTTTCTTAATCAATCGAGAGCTGTCGCGCGGCTGGCAGGCGTGGCTGATCCTTTTCCAGATCTGCTGCACTCGCAATTCGTTGCAGGTTGGCCTCCTTCGGCTGATGCATCGCCAGTTGCATCGTGGCTGGAGCGCATGGGCGGCCATGGCGGCGGCCAACAGCCCACTCATGCACCTGGCGCGCAAGGCGATGCACCGGTTGGCGAAAAGCCAGCTGGCCTTCGGCTTCACAGCTTGGCGCGACAAGGTGGGGCGCCCGTGGCGGGGTTGGGTGGTGCCCCTCTACTCCGAAGAGGCTCGTGCGATTCCGGTCCACAGGGTCAAGGCAGACTCGACTGCCCCGAGCACCGATTGGAAGAAGTGGTTGCGCGGAGAGCTTGGAAAACCCTCGGACTCGAGCATCTACGCGGCCGCCGTCGGCAGGGATGGTGACATCTACTGCGCGGGGAAGGACGGGGACCTGCGGATCATCGATCCGAAGAGTGGGCGGGTCCTGACCCAGCTGCCCGGCCACACGGAGCGCGTCTGCGCGCTCGCCAAGATGTCGGACGAGCTGCTCGCGTCGGCCAGCAACGACAAGACGATTCGGCTGTGGCGGATGAACGAGGCATCGTGCTTTGGCACGCTTCGCGGCCACAAGGGCGCCGTGTCAGCCTTGCTCGCTGTCAACGATCGGATACTCGTATCGGGCGCCCACGACCAGGCAGTCAAGGTCTGGGATCTGCGCGACGGCCTCGGGTGCACGGCAACCTTCCGGCTCGACGGCAGCTCCGCGTCCAAGACGCGCGATGCCACCAAGTATCGCGCCCCTAGCCCGATCACCAACGCGCCCTCGTGCGCCGTCGTGTCGCTTAGCAGCCGCGAGCAGATTGTCGCCGCAGGCACCTGGGGCGGCGCGGTGCACCTATGCGATGTGCAACGTGGCCGCCCCTCGACGAGTTTCGAAGCCTGCTCGGGCGCCGTGTGGTCGCTGCTCGCTCCCAAGGAGATCTCGGGATGGTCGGCGCCCGGGATGTTGCTGACCGCGGGCTCCGACGGGCTGGTACGGCTCTGGGACATACGTGCGGACGTTCGGGAGCCCGCAAGCGTGCTAGCGGGTGGCGCGAGCGCCGCGGGCGGCGCCATATACGCGATGGTCGAGGACGAGGGGCTTCTGATCACTGGTGGCCACGACCATATGGTCAAGGTGTGGGACTGCCGGATGGGGCGCTGCCTTTTCGACCTGCCCGGTCACAGCGAGCCCGTGCGCTGCCTGGCAGTCGACGAGCATGATCGGACGCTCATTTCGGGCTCGACGGATGGGACCGTGCGCCTCTGGCAGCTCGATACGGTGCACAAGGGGCCGAGGGCGGCGCCGCCACGAGAGGAGGACGATGCGCTCGACCTCGAGGGCAGGCCGGAGTTTCGACAAACAAGTGTCGAGGAGAGTTTCGAGGGCAAGCCGGAGGTGCAGCCGGAGCAAAGTGCCTCGTTGTCTATGGCGACCGGGAAGCAAGTTCGGGCTGGCCGCTCGAAGAATGTCAAGGCTAAGGCGCTGCCAGAACTATGAAAACCGTCCGTAGCCTTTGCGCTGTGGCGCGTGTCGTGTTCGCAGACGCACAGTGGTCAGTGTGACAGAGCAGCAAACTGGGGTTGCACAGTGCGGCCGGCCGTCGGCGTGCTGCCCGTGGCCGTGCGAGCGGACCCGTTCGCGGTTCGGATCCTTCTAGACGAGACAAATCTTCAACCCTTAGATGTATTTGTGACATGTGAATCTGAATCTAGAACATATAGATCTGAAACACGACATGTCACACTCAACGCGCGGAATGACTACTCACGCGGCCCTGCCCTCAGAATCGTGACAGTCCGGCACTCAGAGGCGCCCCCTGGTCAGGCGGCATTTCGAGCTTGGAACTCACTGGCGGCGGTCGATGAGCACGAGAGTGGATGAGGAAGTCGGACGGCATGAGGACCGTCGGGTCGACCGATGTGGCCGTGCCGCCGGAGCTCGAGCTCACGCTGGCACCGTCGGCCAGCGAGTCCGCGACCGAGTCCCGACGGGGCAGCGTGACGGCACGCGTCGAGCATGAGGACGACGCAGCAGCGGCCATGGGCGTGGCGCTCACGGATGCGGGTGAGACGGGTGGCGAGGCGTCCTCAAACGGCCGCGGTGTACCGACGACGCGCAGCGCGAGCCGGTTAATGGCAGCCTCGACGAGTGCGACCGCGAGCGACGCGTTGTGCTGGGCGATCTCGTCGGCGTGCTGCGCCTCGATGTGTACCGCCAGCGCAGCCTCGAGGCCTACAGCGAAGGATAGACCAAATCGAGTTTGGGCTGTCTGACGTGCGATGGAGGCGAGCTCGGCGGGCGTGTAGTCCTCGAGGAGGAGCGTCTTGGGGAAGCGTCGCACTAGCCCCGGGTCCGCGCGCATCAGACCGTCCATTGCATCTCGATAGCCTGCCAGCACCACGCAGAGCGAGGTGCGATTCGACTCGACCTCCGTGAGCAGGGTCCGGATCGCCTCATCAGAGAATGCGTCGCCGCGCGCCTCGCCGTTGCGACTCGAGCCCGCGAGCGCGTACGCCTCGTCCAGGAAGAGGCAGCCGCCCAGGGCCGCCTGCACCATCTCCTTGACTTGCGGGCACGTCCACCCAATGTGTGTGCCCTTGAGCTCGAGAGCGTTGCGTTCGACAAAGACAGGGCGCTTGAGTAGCCCGTAGGCTCGGAGCGCCTTGAAGAGGAGCCGAGCTGCCGTCGTCTTGCCGGCGCCGGGGTTGCCGGTGAGCACGAGGTTGAGGCACGCCTCGAGGAGCCTCGGGTCGCCACCGCGCTCGACGAATTCCACCTTGGCGCGCAGCATCAAAATGGGGGCAATTAGCATGCAATCGGGGGGCAGCCAGCATGCAATCGGAGGCAATCAGCTCGTCACCTTGGCGCGCAGCTCGGCGAGGTACCGCTTGAGCGGTGCCATGCCGATCAAGCCAGCAACCTCCGCGTCCACCGCGGCCCGCTCGGCCAGCAGTGACTGCAACCCGTGGGCCTGCAGCCCCAGGTCCGCGGCGGAGAGGATGAGGGGCGCCGAGAGCAGCCGTGGGAGCGCGAGCCGCCCGTTGCGGTGCGTGACCGCACGCTGCACGAGCTCCGAGGCGAGGTGGGCGTTCCGCATCGCGAGCACCTGTGGGGAGTGAGAACGTCGTGGTGAGCACATGCATGCCTCGGGGGCTCTTGGGTTGTCCGCATCGCGAGTACATCACGCGACCACGTGGCGCTGAGGGCGATCTGCAGCTCGCAGGGGCCGAGGCCGTCGGCGAGGGCGTAGCCGCGCTCGACGAGCCGGCGCTGCGCGATCTCGGCGAGCTCCGCCGGCGCGTAGTTGGGCAGCTGGAGCCACACGGGCTCCACCTTGCGAAAGTGGCTCACCGCGCCGTGGAGTGCTTCGATTCGATCCGTCGGGCCGAGGAAGATGAAGCAGTGGTCGGGGTAGTTGGCGAGGACGGCATCGACTTTGCCGCGCATGCTCTCGATCTTGTCGAGCCCATCGATGATCACGCACGACACGTCGCGCCGCACGTCGAGCACCAGGCCCTCGAGCGTCGTGCGTGTGGAGACCATCCCGCGCGCGACGCCGAGTGCGCGCAGCAGCTCGGTCAGCGTCTCGGCGGCGAGCTTCTTGCCAACACCGAGGTTGCCCGAGATGAGCACGTTACGCACGCACGGCGGCTCGCCCAGCGCTGTGCGCGCGAGGCAGTCACGCCGCTGGCTAGCGCAGTACTCCTTGATCGGCACGAGGCCGATCAACCTCTCGAGCGCCATGTCGACGCGGGCGAGCTTGGCCGGGTCGGCGGCCTTGCAAAGGCGGGCGATCTGGCGATACTCAGGTGTGCGCAGCCGACTGGCGATCACGGTCGACTCGTGCTCTCGCCGTGCAGCCAGCAAGCTGTTCGCTGCCGCCTTCCGGCGGACTGCCAGGCCCTCCTGTCGCACTGTGAAGCCGCGCCAGGCGGCCTGCGCTTTGGTCGCGGCGACCAAGGGCGTCGAATGCAAGGTTGTTGAAAATTCCGAACGGGCCCGCTTGAACGGGCGCTCCTCCATGTGGAGCGAGAGCTATTGGATGGAGACCTCCAGCCTCTGGGAGGCCCGAAAATAGGAAATTCCTAGGACGGGCGCTTTTGTGTCTTCTTTGAAAAGGCATGCAAAAACTCGCGGTTTCAGATGCGACATGTAGAACGACCTCGATAGGCTCTGCCCGCCTAGGCGACTTTCGAAGTTCACACTCGCGCCGACTGAGAAGCGCTGAGTGACTCTACTACGGTACGTCAGACGCACGCGCGCGCATCTCGACCTTCGGGTGGGATGACCAGCCTGTGTTAGGTATGTGTCGTTCCCCAACACGTGAAAGTCAAACCTTTCTTGTTACTACTAGATATCCAAAAATTCTCTCCAACGCGCTCGCTTTACCATGTCGCTTCACAGAAAAGTTGAGAGCAACTCATACAGCTCGTGAGGCGTCTCGTTGCCGTATCCGTACTTCGCTCGGCGCAGCAGCTGGTGCGTGGCGCACGAATGCGGGATGCACCGGAAGGTGCAGAACTCGCCTGTGGACTGGCGACACTTGTACGTGTCGGCCGTCGTTCGCGCCGGTAAGGTCTCGTTGCATGCAATGGGGCCGCCGCGAGTCGTGAGCCGTTTCGTCATGGCGTACTTGCGCCGCACCTGACTCGAACAGTGGCAAACAGTGGCAACCCATATCAATCCGTGGCAGTCAGTGGCAGTCAGTGGCAGTCAGAGGCACTCCAAGGCACTCCGTCTAACTGGGCAGCACTCTTCACAGTACTCTTCACAGCACCTGTCTCGACCACAAGCGCTCTTGCTCGAAGGTGTCCTGGCCGAAGCTGTTAGGAAAAAGCCCCTCGTAAGGCTCGAACTCCCACGTGACCGCCGCGTTGCGCTCGGGCCCCGTGCGGATCTGGTGCCACCACCCTTCGGGGATGAAAAGCGCGTCGCCGCCGCGCAGATGCGCCACCATGCCGCCCTCGAGCTGCGCGAACATGGGCCACTTGTCGAGATCGACGCGCTCCGGGTTGACAGGCGATTCGCCATATCGGACGTGATAGTCCATGTACATCTTGTGCGACTGCGAGGGCGGGAACAAGTAGATCGACTTGGTGCCAAAGACCTGCAGCATCAGATTATCTTTTGTGTCAATGTGAAGTTCGCTCGTCGTGTTGCCCGAGCTCATCCACAGGCGCGTCTCATGCACCGACTCGTGCATCTCGGGGCACTGGAGCACCGCAGGCATCTCCACGTGTTTGCCAAGCTGCACGCCCGGGTCAGTCAGTGGCGCGATCAGGTACATTTTATCCTTGAACTCCGGTTTGAGGTAGTCGCGCAGGAAAGTGCAAAAATTGATCGGCTCACGCGGACCGCGCGTGCTGTTCACAACCACCTTGCTCATTTCCACGTTCGCCAGCCATGGGCCGCCGCCGTGAGCGTCGTCGAGGTGGCACCGCCGTGATAGGAAGTCATCGGTCCACGCGACTCCACCAGTCGCGGCCGCGGCCGCACCAGCGAGCACGACGGGCTCAGCCGCAGCAACATGCTTCTCGTAGAAGACACGCGGGTCCGACATCGTCACGCGGGGCACATTGGGCATCGATTTCTGCTGCGACCCCATCCGCTCAAGGTGGCCCTTGCGACGGTGGCATTTTCGCGCCGTGAACGTCTCATCCGACGGCCAGCGCTCGCACTTGTGCACGTGGCACTCACGTTGGGTCTTGGCCGGCCGAAAGGATGGAAGCACGTCGCGGTAGCGCGTCTGGTCGCCGATCACAGGTGATAGCAAGAAGGGTAAGCAAAACACCCTGTGCAGCATTTTTTTCCGAGCGCGCGGGCGACTTTGGGTGAGAATGGTGTGTGAAAAGGACAGCTCTGGATTTTCTCGATTCTGGCGTCCCCGCGCTCTCACTCTGCAACGACGAGTTCCTTGTGTGTTGATGTCATGGTTGACTGTGGAGCTTTTGTTAACGGTCACCAGAGGGGGGGAGGACAGACACGTGTTGCTATGGTGACGTTTTGCATCTACAAACAGTCGGGCATCTTACTGAAGAGGGAGATGCCCACCACCTTGCGCACCTAGCTACGAGCTTGCCTCGATGGCTTGCCCAGCGCATCAAGGAGCGCATTCGCCTGGTCGGCCGGGCTCAGCCTGGACGCCGAGTGGCTCAGCCCCATGCGCACGTTGGCCTCACTGAGCACATTGGGGACGACCGGTAGGAGGTCCTCGAGCTCGAGCTCACGTGCGATGAGGCGTACAAGCTTCATCAGGGGCGGAGCCTGTTCGGCGGCGTCTGCCCCCTCAAACGGATTGGGGGGTGGAGGGTAGATTGCGGGATAGAGTGCCCGAGAGTGCCCGAGATTGCCCGAGATTGCGGGAGGATAGAGTGCCCGAGACGCCAAGCGCAAGCGAGCCATCGGTGACGGGGCGACGGGCGATGACGTCGGCTCCGATTCCTCGGAGTGGTCTTCAGAGGACTCCGACTCGGATGACTCCGACGATGACGCCCACGACGGCGCTCTCGGCGGCGCTGGCGCATACGAAGGCGATGAAGGAGGCTCGGGCGGTGGCGGCGGCGGTGGTGCTCGAGGCGACGCTCCTGCAGGTGGCGACGGCTCTGAGTGGTCCCTAACCATATTTGGGTGGTCCCCGGGAAGGTTGAGACGATGGCCCATAGAGCCTCTCGTGAGACTGCTCACGTCCACGCGGCGCACCGCGGCGTACGATTCGTACGATTCGGTGGCTCCGATGACTCCGACGATTTCCAAGGCAGGTCCCGCCGTGGGTCTTCCCATCGTCGGCTTGCTCCGCACAGGCCCACGCGCTTTGTCTAATTCAGGTAATCCCATCGGAGCTGAAAGATGGCCATATGCCGCGAGCCTATCCATCTCCTCGGAGGCGAGTCGCTTGCGCTCGGACGCACGGCGCCGGTCCTCATCGCGCTGCCACAGCGCAGAACTTTTAGAGATCGGAGCTGATAGACAGCCAAACGCCGCGAGCCGCGCCCTCTCCTTATCGGCAAGTCGTTTGCGCTCGGCCGCACGCCGCTGTTCATCCCTAACTTGCCACAGCGGCTTTGTGATAGGCTTCATGGCTGCGCGCATCTCCTCGACAGAGGGCATAAGAAGACGTCCCTCTTGATCCTTCGTTCGCGGGGGCGCGCGCGGGCCACACGAGGCACCGAAACGCGCACCGAATCCCTGCGCGTGCGTAGCGTCAGATCGCGCCGCGCGGACAAGTCAAGTCAAACATGTATTTCGTCACTAGTATTTCGTCTCGCACTACCCGGCCAATGCACGTGCACTTGCGCAATGTCTTCGTAAGAAACGTCTCCACTCAGGGTTCGTTGGAGACCACGAGTCGAGCGGGCGGCGCCTTTCCAGGAAATTGCCGTCGCCAGGATTCTCTTCGATGAAGCGATTTTCGCAAGTCGTTCTCGCCGGCCTTCTGGCCACGGCATCGGCCTTGCGCTTTTCCACCATCAAGATGCAGCTCACCATGCCCGGCGCGGACAAACGTAAATTGCTCGTCATCGGCGGCAATGGCTTCGTCGGTCGGCAGGTGTGCAAGTACGCAGTCCGTTCCGGTAAGTTTGCGGTGACGTCGCTCTCACGGCGCGGCGAATGCCCCAAGCCGAACGACCCCGAGCTCGCGTCGGTCACGTGGGTCGCTGGGAACGCACTCGACAAGCCCACAGTCGACAAGTACGTCGGGCAGTCCGACGCGGTCGTCCATGCCATTGGGCTGCTCTTCGATGTCAACTCGGGTCTGACATTCCTGAACACGTTCACTTCGGCCTCCAAATCCAAGCCCGACGAGGGCGAGTCGACCTACGACAACATCACGCGCAAGACGGCACTCCTCGCCATCGCGGCGCTGAAGGCGAAGAATGCGCTCCCAGCCATGATGGGCAAGCGCGCGCCCTTCGGCTTTGTTTCGTGCGCCGAAAGCGGGTGGCCTGACGTGCAGTTTGGCGAGCAGGTGGAGGCCGCCGCGCCCGAGTGGCTCAAGCGCTACCTCGTCGCCAAACGCGCAGTCGAGGCCGAGCTCGCGTCCTCGACGGGCAGCTTGCGCCCAGTCATCGTGCGCCCGTCCCTTATTTGGGACTGGAAGAAGTTTGACGTGCTGCCGATCATCCCATTCTTCAACCTCGCCTCGGCCATCGGCGTGCCGTTTGTCGACAAGACGGTGCGCGTCGAGGACGTGGGCCGCTCCATCGTTGCCGGCTTGCTCGACGAGTCGGTGAGCGGCGTGCAGCGCTTTGAGGCGATGGAGCAGTTGTCCGAAGCACTGGAGGTGCCCAGGTGAAGGGTGCATCGCGAAGGATGAGGATTTGAACCGTAGACGGAAAACTGGAACACACACTTCCACGCAGATTTCCGCGATGCAAACGAAATACGAAAACGGCCATCTTGTACGGTAGAGTTCGGGTGTGTGCTGTGCGCAGATCGCAAGCCCAACTGACAGAGATGAGGCACACACGCCAAGAGGGAGCCCACACAAAAATCTAAACGTCCTCTTCTTCTAGCCGCAGCAAAAACTCTGTGTATGCATGGTTGTCGCTGCCAGTTGAGAGCACAAAGATGCTCGGCGTCTGCAACGAATCGACCATGCTCTCATAGAGCACTGCACCTCCGCCAGGCTTCTTGGCAGGCTGTCTCATGCCCTGCTTGCCAACGCACGACTGACCCACAAGGACACGCACGAGCAGTACCCATTGCGATCCTTCGTTGTCAGGCTTCGCGTACTCCTCATTGAGAGAGTATTTCAGTTGATTTGAAAAGTAGGATCCAACGCCATACATTCCCCGCTCGTTCATGTTGCGATCGAAACCGTTAGCCATGATAGACTCCAGCGTGTCGCGCGAAGTGCCGTGCCAGAGCCAGGCCTCGTTGAGCTGCGCTCTCCCAATGCGTGAGATCAGCGCGTCGCGAGCTGCCTGGTATAGGTTGAAGCGAGCCTCGCTGCGAATGTGCGAGATTGTGAGCAGGCGCGAACGCAGCTGTGGAGGCATCATGCTCCGAACGAAGTCGCACAGCGCCACGTGCCGCTCGATGGGCATTGGCTTGGGCGTGAACATCCCTCCCTTTGGCGTCGAGAGGATCTCACCCAGCACATATGGAGCGTGGCCTATACCCTGTGTGGAAGCTGACCCAGGAAGCTGGCTTGCGGGGAGAAGTGCTGCCCAGTACGGCGGTGCTTGCCCATAGCTGCCTGGAAAGTGACTCAGGCTCGGCAGGTCCTTGTCCACATCAGTCAGTGCATGCCTTTTGAGGTTGCGCAAGAAGCCTGTTCGCACATTCTTCTGCGTGCATAGCCTCAGGTCCACATCGTACGCCTGCCCACGGATTTCGATTCGGAAGCGCAGGACACCCGACGCCTCTTGGTTTCGGAACGTCTCCTCCGAGGCGGTGTCGAAGAGCTGCCACGCCCCGCTACCAACAGCACCATCCTCCCACATCCACACGTGCGCTGGCCGAGTTTCAGCCTTGTTCGTATCGTCATCTGCCGCCAGAATCTGCAACGCGCTGGCGGCCTTCGCCTTGCCTAGAGCGTCGCCGTCACGCACGAGCGCCGCGAGCGGCACGAGGGCGCCCGCCGCTACGATGGCCGCCTTGTTGGCAGCGTCGCCGGCCGCCAGACTCCACAACGCGGTGGCGGCCTTCGCCTTGCCTTGAGCGTCGCCGTCGCGCACGAGCGCCGCGAGCGGCACGAGGGCGCCCGCCGCTACGATGGCCCCCTTGATGGCAGCGTTGCGCGCTAGCTTCCACAAGGCCTCTGCGGCTGCAGCCTGCTCCTCAGCGGTGCCATTTCTCAGCATCGCCACCAGCGGCGGGAGGGCGCCGGCCGCGGCGAGTGCCCCACGCATCGGATCCGTCGACTGATCTGGCGGTGCGTCGGCGAGGATGGCGATGCCACTCGCCACCGGCGTCCGCGCACCGATGGCACACGCTTGGAACAACGCCACAAGCGCGGCTGGATCCGCGTCGGCCACTGCGCGCTCCACCGCGGCGGCGCTCGGAGAAGGAGCTTTCAAATTGCTAGTTACTGTGGGCGATCTTGGGGAACCTGCAGCTACCGGCGTGTTGACCACCGCCAGCGTGCTTACCGCTGCCGGCGTGCTGTGTCGAGTGCGTAGCCCATCGGCCAGTGCGTAACCCATCGGCGGATCCACGGCCCAGCCCATCGGCGGTTGATCCAAGGGCCAACCCATCGGCGGCTGATCCACGGGCCAGGAGCCCATTGGTGGCTGATCCACGGGCCAACCCATTGGCGGCTGATCCACGGGCCAGGAGCCCATTGGTGGCTGATCCACGGGCCAACCCATTGGGACCGGAGGAGGCGCCGAGGAGGTGGAGGTGCCATAACCTGCAGCTGCCAGCGTGTTGACCACTGCCAGCGTGCTTACCACATGTAGTGTCGAGTTGCTACCATAGACAGGGGATAGAGGGGCAGGCTGAGGTGGCATGGGCTTTGTAGCCGGCGGCGCGGCGGGCGGCTTGGGAGGCGCGGCGGGAAGCTTCTTGGGCGCACTGCCAAAGAGCCCACCGTCATCGTCGTCGTCGTCGCCAAAGAGGCCGCCGCCGCCGCCCTTTTTGGCGGCAGGCTTGGGAAGAGGCGGCGTGGGAAGCTTCTTGGGCGCACTGCCAAAGAGCCCACCGTCATCGTCGTCGTCGTCGCCAAAGAGGCCGCCGCCGCCGCCCTTTTTGGCGGCAGGCTTGGGAAGAGGCGGCGTGGGAAGCTTCTTGGGCGCACTGCCAAAGAGCCCACCGTCATCGACGTCGTCGTCGCCAAAGAGGCCGCCGCCGCCGCCCTTTTTGGCGGCAGGCTTGGGAAGAGGCGGCGCGGGCGGCGCCTTGGCGGCGGCCTTACCCGCCGAGGCGCCAAAAAAGCTGTCGTAGTCGACGACGTTGTCGTTGTCGTCCTCGTCGTTGACGAACACCAGGTTCTGCAATGCTCCGGCTGCCTTCGCCTTGCCAGCAGCGTCGCCGTCGCGAGAGAGCGTATACAGCGCCTTGATGCCGCCCGAGGCCCGGATCGCGGCCTTGTTTGCATCATCTCCTGCCGACAAACCCCACAACGCGCCGGCTGCACTCGCCTTGCCGTCAGCGTCACCTTCGCGCATGAGCGTCACAAGCGCCTCGATACCGCCCGCGGCCCGGATCGCGGCCTTGTTCGCATCGTCATCTGCCGCCAGATTCCACAACGCGCCGGCTGCGTTCGCCTTGCCTTCAGCGTCGCCGTCGCGCACGAGCGTCACGAGCGGCTCGATGCCGTCCGCGGCCCGAATCGCCGCCTTGTTCGCCTCGTCATCTGCCGCCAGATTCTGCAACGCGCCGGCTGCACTCGCCTTGCCGTCAGCGTCACCTTCGCGCACGAGCGTCACAAGCGCCTCGATCCCGCCCGCGGCCCGGATCGCGGCCTTGTTCGCATCGTCATCTGCCGCCAGATTCCCCAACGCGCCGGCTGCGTACGCCTTGCCTTCAGCGTCGCCGTCCCGCACGAGCGCCACGAGCGGTGCGATCCCGCCCGCGGCCCGGATCGCGGCCTTGTTCGCATCGTCATCTGCCGCCAGAATCTGCAACGCGCCGGCTGCGTTCGCCTTGCCTTCAGCGTCGCCGTCGCGCACGAGCGTCACGAGCGCAACGATACCGCCCGCGGCCCGGATCGCGGCCTTGTTCACATCGTCATCTGCCGCCAGACCCCACAACGCGCTGGCTGCGTACGCCTTTCCTTTAGCGTCGCCGTCGCGCATGAGCGACACGAGCTCGACATGGATGCTGCATCGATGCTGCAACGCGGCGGCTGCCCTCAAGTACATTTGCACGGTGGCGCCGGCAGAAAGGCCGCATTCCATGAGAGTGAAGCCCTCGTTAAGTGGCTTGCCGGCAAAGGTCAGAAAGAATTTGTCGCATGGAACGCCCGCCTTGCTTGCTGCTGCCGCTCGCAGGGCGCTGACGTTGTCAGTCGAGCGCATCGCATCCACGGTGAGAGTGCAGCGGTGTCGCACAAAGAGTTGGAAGGGCTGGCTTGAAGGGGCAGGTTGAGTAGGCGTCGGCATCACGTTGCCGAGGAGCCGGGCATGTGATGGTAAATCATCACCAAAGAGCGACCCCACCTTTGCAGGCTTGCTTGGTGTGATTGCATGCGGCAGCGTGGCGTCCTCCGCGGGCTCATTGTCGTCGACGGCGGCGGCAGCTGCGGACTTCTTCGAGGGGGGGCGGCGCGCCCGCCAGCCAGCGCCCTTCGCTCGAGAGAGCTGGGCGGCGAGCAGCGTGTCATCGGCAGTGGGATCGGCTTTGCTGGTCGGCACGGCTGCTGCGCCGCCAGCGGTCATCGAGGCGGCCGTGCCATCACCGCTGCTTGACGGCTCATCCTCGGCGGCAGCGGCCTTTGGCCTCCGGGAGGGCGGCGCAGCACTGGGCATCATGAAGTTGAGATTGCCCAGCTTCCCTTTTAAGGCGGTGACTCTCTTTTTGGGCGCGTCTTCCTCGTCCTCGTTTGCGTCGTTAGCGTCGAGCGCGGGCGCGGGCTTCGGGAGCACGGGCGGCGGCACGGGCGGTGGTGCGGACTGTGGCGCGGGCTTAGGGGGCGCGGGCGCGGCCACCGGCTTATCCTCAAACTCGCCGTCATCCTCGTCAACGCTCGGTGGCCGCGCCCGTCGGTCCTTCATCAAGCCCGCCATCGCCGCCAACGGCCCACCGGCCGCAGCGCCCACAGGCAGCTTTGGCTTTGGCGTTGGCGCCGGCGCCTCGTCCTCGTCGTCGCCGCCGGACAAGGCGCCCTTGGCTGCGGCTTGTGGCGCGGGCAGCGGTGCGGGCGGTGGCGCAGGCGCGGCGGCCTGCTTGAGTGCCGCCGCTGGCTTCGCAGGGCCGAACAGTCCGCCATCGCCGCCGTCTTCATCGTCGTCGCCGAACAGGCCGCCGCCGTCGGACATGGGCTTTGTAGCCGACGGCGTGGCGGGCAGCTTGGGAGGCGCGGCGGGAAGCTTCTTGGGCGCACCGCCAAAGAGCCCACCGTCATCGTCGTCGTCGTCGCCAAAGAGGCCGCCGCCGCCGCCCTTTTTGGCGGCAGGCTTGGGAAGAGGCGGCGCGGGCGGCGCCTTGGCCGCCGCTTTGGCCGCCGCTTTGGCGGCGGCCTTACCCGCCGAGGCGCCCAAAATGCCGCCATCATCGGCCACCGGCGTCTCCTCTTCCTCGTCCCAAACTCCAAAGAGAGAGGCATAGTCCACCTTCGTAGGCGGCCCCGAGGGCGCGGCGGCCGCGGCGGCAGTGGGCCCGGAGCCTGATTTGGAGCCAGGGGAGGCGGCGGCGGCGCCATACTCGCCAAAGAGCCCCCCTGCAAAGAGTGAGTCCCGCTTGCTACTCGCTCTTTGCAGGGGGTGAGTCAAGTGCGCCGGCAGGAGGTGGAGGCCACCCGCGCCGCGGCCGCCAGAGAAGCCGAAGGGGTCATCATCCTCGTCCTCATCCTCGTCGTCGTCCTTGCATTGAGTGTCGGCCGACAGTTTCTCCAACAGGGCGACTGCGTGCGCCTTGGCATCAGCGTCAGAGCTCCCGTCGCGCACAAGCGCCACAAGCGGCTCGATGCCACGCGCCGCCCGGATCGCCGCCAGGTTGGCAGCACCGCCGTGCGCCAGATTCCACAACGCGGCGGTTGCGTTCACCTTGCCTTCAGCGTCGCCGTTGCGCACGAGCGCCACTAGCGGTTCGATGCCGCCCGTCGTCGCGATCGTCGCCACGTTGGCAGAGTGGGCGGCTGCCAGCCTCCACAACGCGCCGGCTGCCTTTGCCTTGCATTCAGTGTCGCCGTCACGGGCAAGCACCACGAGCGCTCCAATTACCACCTCCTGGTTGGCAGCGTTCCCATCCGCTAGACTCACCAACGCGCCGGCTGCACTCGACTTGCCTTGAGCGTCGCCGTCGCGCACGAGCGCCGCGAGCACTTCGATGCCGCCCGCTGCTGTGATCCCCGCTTTGTTGGCAGCGTCGAAGGCCGCCAGACTCCACAACGCTGTGGCTGCCTTCGCCTTGCCTTCAGCGTCGCCGCCGCGAGTGAGCGCTACGAGCGCCTCGACGCCGCCCGCCGCCGCAATCGCCTTCTTGTTGGCAGTGTTGCGCGCTAACTTCCACAACGCCTCTGCGGCTGCAGCCTGCTCCTCAGCGGTGCCATTTCCCAGCATCGCCACCAGCGGCGGGACGGCTCCGGCCGCGGCGAGTGCCTCACGCATGGGGTCTGCCACTTCCCCTGGCGGTGCGTTGGCGAGAGTGGCGATGCCACTCGCTGCGCGCGTCCGCACACCGATGGCGCGGGCTTGGAGCAACGCCACCAGCGCCACCGTGTCCGCGTCGGCCACTGCGCCCACCGCCGCGGCGGCGCTCAGAGGAAGAGCAACGGGCGGCGGTGGCTCGGCTGTCGGTATGATCGGCCACCAGCTCCGCCGGGCGGCGGGGGCGGAGTTCCGGGATGAACTCGTCATAAACGAGGTTCTCCGCTTCGGAGCTAATAAACTGGCTATTCTAGTCGTGCTAGGAACTTTTGAAATGAATTTCCCATGGTGACCATTGCGTCGCCATTTTAAATTGAATTCACGTCGCTTTCTTCATACACTCTTCATACCGCGGGTAGCGAGTGCAGCGAACCACGACCCGTCCAGCCGTCCCTGCTGGCGCCTGGCGCCCACGACCCGACCCGACACTGGCATCCTATGTCCGAGACTTCTCGCGTCGTCTGTGTCGGTGAACTTGCACGATCCGAGTTGGACGGCAAAGATCACCCGGACGACGAGCATGACTCACCTGCAGGCTCTGCACATGGCGCATGGCTGCGGAGTGCCGACCGTCACTTTCCTTCTGCTCGAGCATGGGACAATGCCTTGAGTGCGTCACTTTGCACGGCACTGGAGTCAGATGCTCGAATGATCAACGCCTCTCCCCAGTTGCCATCGACATTCTGGGTCGACGCAGCCAACATGGCGACACCTAGTTGTTCGCTCGAGCGCTTCGCATGCAACGTCCTCCAATTCCACACAACAGGCGGTGGCGTGCATGAATCAACCGGCACGGTTACACCCGAAGATGGGTCCGCGATTCGCGGGGTGGAGTGGTGGGTCCAAGTACGCAGCAGCGAATCACCCAAGCCGTCCATCAACCTTCATTTTGATGCCGATGAGGCCACGAAGAGACAGACTTGCGAGCATCTGCCGCCCTTTTTGTCGACGGTCACGTACCTAGGCTCGCACGGAGGGCCGACGGTCTTGCTTCCTGCCGTTGGTGATGCCCACGGGCGCGCCCTGCCCCCGATAAGCGACCATGGCGCGTTTATCAGCCACCCGGTGAGGCTGCAGCAGACTCAATCTCGGGCTCAATCTCGGGCCGCCAGGGCCTTCCAAATTCGGTCCCGAGCTCTCGCATGCACTCTCGCTGACGCTAGTGTGTTGCCGTGCGACGCGACGCGCGCGCGCGCGTTCGCAGATCGCCGGAAGGCACCTTGCCTTCGACGGCCGCCTCCTCCATGGCGCTCTGCACGACCTCGCCCTCCCCTCTCCCTTGCCGTACATTCGAGTGTCGGTACTGGTCAACATTTGGCATCGCCATCGCCCACTCGGTGTGTTTCGTCTACCAGCAGGCTTTGCCGCAGGGCTGTCCAATTCGCCTGATGGGCTGTCCAATTCGCCTGATGGGCTGTCCAATTCGCCTGATGGGCTGTCCAATTCGCCTGATGGGCTGTCCAATTCGCCTGATGGGCTGTCCAATTCGCCTGATGGGCTGTCCAATTCGCCTGATGCGCTCGCCCCCCTCATCGGAGCGTCCCACGACGAGACGATCGTCACATGGGCACCCGTCCTTGCGGTCAGTGCCGGGCGCACCGAAGGCGATGGACATGGCGATGGAGCTTCCGAGGCTGACTGGATGTCGTGCCGTGTCGGCTATCTGCCTCTGACCCCAGCCATCGGGGCGGTGCCGGGCTGGCGGGAGCTCGCGACGAAACACGGGCTCGACATCGGCTTTCCTTTCCGCCACTTGCCAGTCCGCGTGCGCCATCTGCAGCACTCTACAGGTATCCAGCGAAGCAGCCATATTCCGTTCCGGTACATGCGGGAGGTAGAGCTGGAGTGCGATCTGTGGTCGGACGGAGAGAGCAGCCAGCGCAAGGACTGGTGGGCCATCGCCGTCTTTTTGGCGGAGCTCGGGTAAGACGACGGACGACGCAGGGTATGAATATTGTTGGATTTATGTTCGCGAACCGACTGATTGACCCAAAGGGGTAGGGGGAGATTATTCCTTCTGGATTCACACACTCTACCTCCCCATCACCTGCTGATTTTGAACACTCAGTGACGTGATTCTTTGACCCAAAGGCATGCCCAAAGCCCGGGGGCAAAGGGGCGGAGGGGGCCGGGAGGCGTATTCCTTCTGGATTCACACACTCGATCCCCACATGGATCCCCACCACCTGATATTTTGAACTCAGTGCATGACTCAGTGACCCCCGCCCCCGCGTACGAAAGGGCTAACCGCCTTACCGGGTACCGTACGCCTACCATGACGCCTACGCCTCAATGCTACGCCTCACTACGCGCCGGGTACGCTCCCAGTCACGGCGGAGCGGCATGCGGAGCGGGCGCGGGGGCGGGGCATGGCGCCTTGGCGGGGGCGGGGCCGGGGGCGACGGACGACGAGCGCGCGCGCCCCACGTCTAGCAGTCGTAGTCTAGTCGAGTCTCTAGAATATTTTCGCATTTCGGCTGATTACATGTTTTTAACACTGCCCATCCACATATTACACGTTACACCTGTTTGGGAATTGAAGGTACTACCAAAGCCGTATAAACGGCGCCCCCCGGACCTCTTCGCGACGGCCGCCCACGTCGCACCGTTCCCAAACGAAACGGCTGCGAGACTCGCCGGCCGAGACGCGAGAGACCACCGACCGATTTCGAACGCGTGAAACATCATGCGCCCTCTTCACCATGGCAACCACATTGGTGACGCGGGGGGACTTTCTTCGTGGACAGGACTAACAAGCAGCACGAGCGAGACGCAGGAGACGCTCAGCCAGATCATGAGCGCGCACCGGATGATGTGCCAGTCGAGGCTCTCGAAGTAGATCTGCACCCGGCTGGGCGGCGGCATGGTCTGCAGATCCGAGAAGGCGGCGGTGTTGCGCAAACGCGCTTCGAAGCTGGGCACCACCTCCTTGCGCGACGGCTCAAGCTTCTTGAAATAGCACTTGAGCTCGTCGAGCGAGATGGAATTCGAGTTATCAGTGTCGATCAGGCGGAAGAGCTCGTCGCCCTCCATCTTGAACTCCGGCCACAGCTCGCACAGCTCGGGATGTTGTGTGATGGCGCTGGTGAGCTCCTCCTTGGTCACCGTTTGGTCACCGTCGACATCGGCGAGTTTGAAGAGGGTCTCGGCGAGCCGTTCGGTCGAGAAGAGGTCGTCGGTCCTGGACGTATGTTCGTCCAAGTAGTTTCGGTCACCAGAGAGGAGGCAGCAAGTGCGAGTGGGAGTGGCCGGCTGGGACTGTCCCAGCCGAGGCCTGCCGCCCCCTGCCATCAACTGCTCCTGCCGATACGACGCGCCGCCCGGCCGCATGCGTTTGTCGAGCTCGTTTCGCGAAATCATCTGATATTTGACCACGAGACCTTGGCATGAGCACATGAGCACCTCCTCCGCCTCCCCTCGGGTGCCCGCTGTGAGGATCGCCTTCGAAAAGTAGCGCTCGGCCGACGCAGACGGCGTACCGCCGGGACTGGCGGAGGCAGTGGGGACGCTGGTCGCGGGTTCGATGAGGCCGATCGGGTCGAACCCGCGCCCAGCAATGCCTCCACCGGGTAAGCGTGACGGATCACTGGAAGCGCGGCGAGGAGAAGTGGACGATCGCGGCGACAGCGACGGCTGAGAGCGCGACGAGACGGCATATGCGATGCGCCTGTCCCCATCCTCGAGGCAGCCCGAGACGGCGGTAGACCCATCCGAGAACAGACGCACCTGCGAGGCAATCAGAGGTCATCAGAGGCAATCAGAGCTCATCAGAGGCACTCAGGGCTCATCAGAGGTCATCAGACGCACCTGCGAGGCAATCAGAGGTCATCATCAGACGCACCTGCGAGGCAATCAGAGGTCATCTGAGGTCATCAGAGGGTCATCAGCGGGTCATCAGAGGGTCATCAGAGGTCATCAGACGTACCTCAGAGGTCATCAGAGGTCATCAGACGTACCTCCGAGGCAGCTTTGCCGCGGTTGTCCTCGGCCTTCATGTCTGAGTAGCTCGTGTCGCACATGATGATATCCACACGCGGCCCGGTGCCCGCGGCCGCCGCCGCCGACTGGATCACCGTTGGGCAGTTGCCGTGCGGAGTGTGGCCGACGACGAGCCGGCAGATGCCGTTGGCGGCGAGCTTGGCCTCGAGGGCCGGCGGCAGCGGCGCGGGCATGCCGCTGTCGTCGAGGTGGCGGCCGAGTACGACAGAGGGCAGAGTATTGGGCACACAGTAATCCATGAGCCCATGACCTCCGCGCCGATTTTCCTCATACGCGCTCGCATAGCTCGTCTGATCTCGCCTGATCTCCCACTCCGGGCGCGCCTCCCACTCCGCGATCTGCTCGGTCTTCCACCGATGCAACTGGCGCACCCACATGCGCACGTCTTCGTACTGCCGGTTCGGTGGCACGAAGCCGAAGCATTCCTTGTGGCCGTCGCGGTAGTTGCCCTGGAGGCCGCCATGGACGAACAGGGTGTCCCCGAGGACGACAGCGAGCTCCCCGAGACGCACCTGATGTGGGAGGCAATCACGTGTCATCATGTGTCATCATCAGCCGGATGGACGAGAGTGAGCTCCCCGAGACGCACCAGCTCGCGCATCACGCCGCCTCGGGCGACGCTGTCGACGAAAGAGCTCACGACGGCGCTTTCGCTCACCTGGAGGGGTTGGGTGGGTGTGAATTGGAGGGGTTGGGTGGGTGGGTAAGGGCGAACACACGGCTGTGAATGGCGTCTCTCGGCATTCTCCCACGTGCGTGTTTGGCACGCCCAGTACCAGGCGCACCTTTGACACGTCGATCTTGTGGATGACGGACAACTCGGCACGTCGCCGCTCAAACTCGCCGTCGGCGCCCATGGTCTCCTTGAGCATCCAGCGCACCCGTGCCGCGGGCGTGTTCGCCACGCGGAGCGCCGCCTCGTCCACCTCCTCCGGCTGGATCCCGCGCGATTTGGCGATCGTCGCGCGTAGGAAGCCCTCCGGGCTCACCCTCTTCGCCGGCGCTACCCAATACGGCCCGGGCACGCCGTGCAGCTCGGCGAGCTGCGAGGGCGCGAGCTCGGAGGTGAAGCGCATCTTGTTGATGTCGCGGTTACCCAGGATGATGTGCACGGCGGACGGGTACTTTTTCTTGAGCCGCACCAGTGTTGTCGCCACGCGGATCGAACCACCGACCTTGCCGCCCTTGTCCACCGAGTCGCCGCCGAAGACAAAGTGCCAGCCCGGCTGCAGCTTTATGTCGGCGCTGCCGTCTTCGTGGAGTGACAGCAGTTCAAGCACTGGGCTCATTTCGATGCACTTGATAAAATACTCCCAGTTTCCCTCGACGTCGGTCATGAAGGCGACGTTCGGCATGTTCGTCATCAGAACTTTCTTGCGGTGATGACAAACGTAGTAGGCGAGCGCGAGCAAGAACCCGAAGACCACGCTGCACACGCACGCCACTGGGTCGTTCCCTGCGGAGGCAACGAACGCCTCCACACCGGGCATGGTTCTCGCAAGAAGCGAGCGACCTTCGACAAGCGTGCCCAGTTCGGGATAGTTTGAAACTCGAGAAATGGAATCGCGGGTCCCACGACACGAAACTTTCGCAGAGAGTCCCATGGCGACAAGGGTTGGCGCGAAATTCGTGTACACAAGTCAGCGTCGCTTTTGCGGACACGTGCATGGCTAGCAGTACAGAGACTGGTGCGAGCGCGGCCGCGAGCGCGGGGCTGTACGCGACGTCCGCGGATTCCCCGCAGGGCCGGTGGGTGTGGATTGGGGGCCTCGCGCCCGACATATCCGATGCCCAGCTCATCGAGCGGATCGGCGCTCACCAGGCACGCGAGGGCAGTGGGTCAACCTTCGACGTGCACCGGTTTGAGGGCGGCGCGTGGGTGCATTTTGCGCGCCCGTCGCTCGCCCATGTGTGCCTCACCGCGCTCAACGGCACCGTGCTCACCGGCCCCAAGGGTAGCGCTTCAACGCTGCGGCTCCGATACGCCGCCCACCTGGAGGACACGTCGGCGCCGCCCGCGGTCGCATACCTGAAGCGGCCGCTTCCGGGGGCGGCGGCGTTGGCCGCCGGCAGCGACGAGGGCAAAAAGGTCAACGGCGGCGCCGCTCCCAGCGCCCGCCCTTCGGATCCGCCGGCCGCTAAACGGGCAAGGACTTTCGACAACGCACAGCCGTCGTCCTCGCAGCAGCAGCAACAGCAACTGCAGCAGCAACAGCCGACAGCGCCGGCGGCGGCAGGAGCGCAGTCCACGTCGCCTCCATCCCAAACGGGACACTCCGCGCCGGCGAGCGCCGCCGTCAAGACCGAGCCCAAGCCGGCTGCGGCGGCAGGGCGCTCCGCTGCCTCAGCTTCCGCGAGTTCCACAGCAGGCACCAACGGAGCTACCATCTCCCCGAGCGCACCGCGAGCAGTGGCGGGCGGGAGCGCGGCGACGCGCCCGCCCGCCACGCTGCCGGGAGGCCCCGGCACCCATGCTGACATGCTGCGCCTAGCACTCAGGTTCGGACCGACCCTAATTAGGATGAGCCCCCCCCGCCCCCCTGCCCCCCCCTTACCCTTGCGAGTGGTTGCATCCCACGTCCCTGGCTGTCTGTGCATGGTTGCTTGTGCATGCATGGGCGGATGGCGCATGGGTCCCTGGCATTCAAGCCATCCCCCCGCCCCTTGGGCTTCGTGCTACTGCTCGGCTCTCCACCGCATGCCCCTCGCATGCAATGAGCCGTCCCTAATTAGGATGAGCCCCCCCGCCTCCCCCTCCCCGCCCTTGCCCCATTCGCCCACCACCTCGAGCGCTTCGCCTTGCGCACATGCTCCCTGCCCCCCCCCGATCTCCCTGTGCCCGGCCTCGCGGCGCTGACGTTCGTCTCCTCTCTCTCGCGTCCCAAATGGCTGTGTGCATTCACATTCACAGCAAACTTGACGTGGATGTCGCTCTCACCGAGATCCTCCAGTTCCTGCAGAGCGATGAGAGGCTTCCCACACGCACACGCAAGGCCGTGCAGTTTCTCAATGGCCTGCGGCAGCAGATGGTGCACGCGCAGACGCACGCGTCTCATCCCGAGCTCTTCGACTGTCCATTGAGCGCCGCCGCCCACGACACCGCCATCGCGCCCATCGCGGCGGTCTACACACTCGCCGACGTGCG
Organism: Chrysochromulina tobinii; assembly: GCA_001275005.1. Taxonomy (NCBI): domain Eukaryota; phylum Haptophyta; order Prymnesiales; family Chrysochromulinaceae; genus Chrysochromulina; species Chrysochromulina tobinii. The sequence continues at coordinate 38,357 of JWZX01002988.1, forward strand.
CCGCTCCTTCGGCGACGGATTCCAGGAGCGGTTCTGGCCTATCTTCCGCGCGTTCAATTGCGTGCTGCCGGCGCACGCGCCCGAGATGGCGCTCTTCGGCGGCTCCAAGCGCACGTCCGGCATCAGCAGCATGCTGCCAGCACGCCAATGATCATCTTCCTACGTCGCAGCGCCTCTTCATTTGGCTCTACGCGCACGTGTGGTGGTGTGCATGGTGAATGAAAGCGCTACTCAACCTTATCTACTGGCCGTCGGCTCGAGCGGGAGCGTGCTGTGGCGCCGCATGGAACGGAGTCCTTTAATTGCGGTGCCCTAGAATGACGAAACCTCGATGATCTCTATGACGATATCTATAGCGTGGCGGCTCGAGCGGCAGCGTGCTGCGGCGGCGCCGGCGATCACTGCAGAGACATGAGGTGGCGGCTCTTTCGACGATGGTGGTCACTGCTTGCTCCCCACTGAGTGGGGCCCCACTGACCCCTGTGGTGCAGCTGCACCTGGGCCAGGCAATGGGGCCAGGGTCCTCTGGGGTGTTGAGCTAAGGAGGCCGTTTTTCAACTTCCACTGACGTCTCATGGCCCAAGAGCGTCGACATTTTATCGAATTTGCGCTTTTCTCATTCCACAGCTGATTTTCCCACAGGCGACCCCTACGCTCACCGTCACGCTCCCCACACGGGCCCAACACGCCGGTCGCGCCCAGAGATGGAAAGCGAGGCGGGACTTCTCGCGCCCGTCTACGAGCAGCCCCATTTCGGTGGCGAGGCTGAACCGCCATACAAGCGCGCCCGCCCGGACGAGGAGGGCCTCGTTCCTACTCTCACCTGTGAGGGAGGCGCCCTCGACACGCTGCCAGAGGAAGCGCACGAACAGGCGCCGTACGATGAATCGGCTGCCAGTTCAACTGCCGCGCCCGGCGAGACGATGCTGCTTCCCGCGGAAGGGCTGGCTCCCGCGCCGCCGCAAGCTGCCCATGAGGAGGCGGGGCCTGCCGAGGCCCACGAGGAGGGCGGGCAGCAGCTGATGGGCCACGAGGAGGGTGCCCAGCTTGTGGGCCAGGAGGAGTGCGCGCAGCTGGTGGCATACGAGGCCGAGCCAGGTCCGAGCGGTGAGCAGGAGCACACCGTAGCCATCAATGCAGAGGAGGCCATCGGCGCGCGCGCCCATTCGAAGCCGGAGGCTAAGATCGTATGTCCGCTGTGGCCAAAGGGAGGCAACATCACGTGCACGAACCCAAACACGAACCCGGCGGGCCTGCGCGACAAGAAGGTCATCCTAGACGGGCGCGAGTACACGCTGTGCCGCTCGCACGCCAACAAACTGCGCCATCGGCTGCGCGCGGACGACGGCGAGGAGGCGGCCGCCAACTGGTTGCGTGACGCGTTGATCAAATGTGGTATGGTGGTGGAGGAGCGTCTCTCATCTCTGACGAGCGCAAACCTGTCGCAGCACAACCTGTCGCAGCACGCCGGGATGGATGCCGCCGCGATGGCCTCGCCGAACGGCGGGCCGTACACGGAGCACGTCGAGCACGTGGGCGCGGCCGGTACGGATGGCGCGGCCGTGATCGAGGCCGTCGTGGTGGGCGCCGAGGCCGAGGGTGTGCACGTCCTCGGTCACTGCGCGACACAGGCCATGCCGCAGGTGCCGTATGCCGAGCACCTGCAGGCATATGAAGGCGCCCAGCCGATGATGGGAGCGGGCGGCAGCGCGCTCATGGCAGGCGGTGGCGGTGAGCTCATGGTCGCTGAGCCTGGGATGCAATCGCTTGTCTTCCCTGCCCAAAAGGAGAAGACACAGTTCTCGCATGGGCCTCGCACGATCTACGTGTGGGGCGGCGAGGGCATCCTGGCGGCCGCGATAGGCGGCCGCACGAGCGTCGTGCTCCCTCCAACAGCAGGGCTGCGCGAGCTCAAGACGCTGATCCGAAAGACGTTTGGACGGTATGCGTACCATAAACTTGGCCGCCTGCTGCTCGTCGCGAGTGGGGTCATCACCGACGTCGAGGTGACGCGAGAGCATCTGGTCGAGGGCGCGACCGTCCACTGCACGTACACGCACACGACGGGCAACCAGTCGTTACCGCCCGGCGGCCGACCCAAAAGCATGGACGGCTCAGTGCCAAATGGGTCCGACGCCCTGACCTATCTAGGCGCCGCCGCGAGCGCGGAGGCCTCAGCGCTTGCCGATGCGCATGGCGGCGTGCAATCCGAGTCAGCGTGGCCTGCGGCAGCGTCGGTCGAGGGGGCGCACGAGGAGGCGGGGGCGGCGACGATGGAGTACGAGGGTCACACGGGAGGTGACGCGGCGGCGCATGAGCATGTCCAGGCTGTCCACACCATCGCACAGGCTCCTCTGTCCAGCGTGTTTGTCATGCCTGCAGAGGCTCCCGGCCCACTCATCCACAGCTACATCAGCCCAGGTTGAGAAAGCCTGCCGATCCGCTGAGCCGACACGTGGTGATGCAGTAGAACTAAGGGGCGCCCGGCCTCTAAAGAGAGAGATGATGTGCAGTAAGAGTGAGAAGACAGAGAGACGACGCGCGCGCGCACCGGCGGACGCCCCAACTCTTACCGACCAACAAGATGTACATATGGTATTGGATACAGTTTAAGTGAATTCACCGTATGCTTCGAGAGGATACGGACTCGGGACTGCCGCACTGCCACTGGAGCGACCCCGCCGCGACCGCGCGCCGGCGGTGCATCATTTATCGGGGGGGTGGCAAGGTATCGGTGCGTGTGGCGTGTCGTCCGGTCCGGTCCTGGTCCGGTCGCACACTAGACACTTAGTACGTGGTCGTCGAAACGCCGACCGAAGTTAATACTCGTAAGTCGAGTACCGAACGTCCGATGGAGGTACTAAAGAGCCGAGCGATAGACACGGTCCGAGGCCACGAGGCATGCCACGAGGCCCGAGTTGGGCCCGAGGCCCCCGAGCTCAGTACTATGGTGCTGAGTCCTCACCTGATTGCCTATCACAAGATCCCGCCCGGCAGCATAGGGCAGAAATCGACAGGGATCAGGGAACACCGCCGGCGCGCGCTGGGAATGAGACCGACCTCACAACATGTAGCATAATGGAGGTGACCCGAGAGAGCGAAGAGAGATTTGTAACTGACCAAGCTACCTACACATTGGCAGGACCCCCTGAATTGCGGTGGGGGAATTTGAAGGGGGTGTCGGCGTCACGAGAGAGCGAGTACTCAGTACACTTGAATGTTGACCGAGAGGTGCGGAGCCAATTGTGTGGAGCCGTCCTTTGAGTCGGTGGCGTGGTGAGCTTCGGGGACCGCGACAAACTATGTCTACTGAGCACAATCGCGCCGCGCGCGCCGTTCGCCGGCGCCGTTCCAAAATCGCAACAAGTTTCATGAAGTTTGGAACGCCTCGCCCTCACTTCCTCATCCACGTGCTTCATGGGACGGCGCGACAACTGGCCCGGCCCGTGCGATACGCAGCCCGAGCTGTGGACTGGCCCACAGCACAAGGCCCGACCGCTCAGCGCCTATCGACTAAAGACCCTCAGCACACCGAATGTGCGCGGCTGTTCTGTGCCGTTGACACAGAGCGGCTGTGCACTGCTTACTGTTGAGACAGAGCGGTGGCCCAAGTCGGCTCGCACGCCGCGCACGGCTAGCCGCCAGCCGCCTCCGTTCGAAGTCGGATGGGGTGACGGCAGGCCAACTGGGAGCAATCATTCCAGGCCTTTCCAAGCACGAATGCAGCGTCCAAGTTCTGAATTAGCTGCGCCATCCGGGCCGTCGCCGAGCTGTACGAGCGGCGCACAGGAATCGGAAACCCTCCGCGCGCTCAAGGCAGAAAATGAGCAACTGCAGCACCAACTGGAGCTTTTGGCATCGGAGAAGGACCGATTAATTGCCGCTTTCGAGGCTAGCCGTTTGGAAGCTGATGCCATGCGTATGGAGTGGGCGAGGGTGCATGGTGAGCTTGCTGCGAGGGATGCTGCAGAGGCAGCCCTCAGGCAGATGGGTTTGATGCCGGGCGATCTCAAGAGTCTGATTTCGCCTCGGGCCAGCAGCACAGCTGCCGTGGCAAAGGAGCACGCGGCCGCGGTAGCGGCGGCGGCAGCACCGGCGGCGGCAGCACCGGCGGTGGCAGCACCAGCGGCGGCTGCATCTCAGGCGATACTAGCAACTGCGGCACCACTCGCGACGACTAATATCGCCATCAGCTCCACCACCTCTGCCACGCCTGCCTCGTGCCGACCCACGCACGGTTTCGTTAGCCATGCCGAGTGGGCACCCGAGACGCCTTTTATTTGCCATGCACCACCACCAGCCGCCGCTCCCGCGTCGTGGACTGGATGGCTGACCTCTAGGTGGCTGGCCTCTCGCGCTGAATTAGCGGACGCGAGCACCCATGATATCTGTGCCTGAAGAAAACCGCGAGGATTCGCCGACAGCGACGTTCCGTTCTTCAGGCGTGTGTCTGTACTGTAATCAGTTCAGAAATCTACGGAAGTGCAGCATTTGACTATTTGCGCCCATGACGGCGCCCATTTAAGACTGAAACGCACTCGATTGGCGACCCCTCCTGTGTGCTCATGCGCCTGTTCAGTACCAAAACGCGACAAGCCAGCATGGCCGGCACGTCAAATGATACGGAGGGCACGACAGGCGCTGTTCCGACAGGCGGCGTGGCAGACGTCGCCGTTGGAAGAGCTGATCTCATGCCATCAGAATCTTCCGCCATCTCGGCACCATCCACAGCTCTGCGGCCAAAAGGCGCGGCGGATGGCTTCCAGATCTGGCAACATGCTCTGCTGGGCAAGGTGGCTGAGCTCACACGCGCACTGGCCGAAGCGCCCGCGGGCAGCATTGACTACAAAGGCACCCGCAACTGGACGCCCCTCTTTGCAGCTTCCGCCCGTGGTCACACGGAATGCGTTGCCTTGTTGCTCTTGAGGAACGCCGACCCGGACATCAAGGCAGACACTGGCTGGACCGCATTGATGACGGCGGCACAGCAAGGCTTTGCGGACATCGCAAGTCTTCTCGTTCAGCATGGAGCTGCCACCGACGTACTCAATCCTGACGGCAACTCTGCACACGCTCTTGCAGTGGCAGCCGGAAAGAGTGATACAGCAAGCTTGCTGCTCAAAGGCCGTACCGGAGCGCCTGCGGCGCCCATCGATGGAGGCTCGAGTGCAATTGATCTTGCAACTGATCCTGCAACTGATCCTGCAATTCCATTGGCGGTGGAAGATGCAGCCTCGGAGAAGGCCGCCAAAGAGGCCGCCGCCGCGACCAAGGTGCAGGCGATTCAGCGCGGCAACGTGGCCCGCGAGCAACAGGTGAGCACTGCTCGCGAGCGTGCTGCGCGTATCGAAGCCGAGACGCACGCAAAGGCCGCCTCGGAGAAGGCCGCCAAGGAGGCCGCCGCCGCGACCAAGGTGCAGGCGATTCAGCGCGGCAACGTGGCCCGCGAGCAACAGGTGAGCACTGCTCGCGAGCGTGCTGCACGTATCGAAGCCGAGACGCACGCAAAGGCCGCCTCGGAGAAGGCCGCCGCCGCGACCAAGGTACAGGCGGTTCAGCGCGGCAACGTGGCCCGCCAGGCGCCGCATGCTAGGGCCGAGGGGAAGACAGCGGCCGAGAAGGAAGCGGCCGAGGCTAGGGCGGCGGCCGATAAAGCAGCGGCCGAAACCAGGGCGGCAGCCGTGGCTAGGGCAGCGGCCGAGGAGGCTGCGGCCGAGGCAAAGTTGGTAGCCAAGAAGGAAGCGGCAGAGGCTGCGGCCGCTGTGACCGCAGTAGGTACCGTGAACGCGCTCCCCGATGACAGCTGGATCAAGGCCCAGGTGAGCAGGACAGGCTCACCAGCGCGCCGCGCCTCCCCGAGGCGTAAAGACGCGCAGGAGGCGCAGCTCAACCAGGTCATGTACCTCGTCATGGACGAGGCGACGGAGCTCGCGACCCGGCTGACGCAAGAGATCGCCGATCTGCGAGGGGAGATGGCGGCACTCAAGGCGGCCTCTGCGGCCTCTAAGTTTGCGGTCGAGACACCATCGAGGCCGCACGCCGCGGCTTCCCTACGGCACCGGGAAGATTTTGCGAATGCAGCACGCCTCGAGTATCTCACAAAAACTGTAGAGACGCTCGCGGAGCAGATTGCTCGCGAACGTGCAGAAAGACTTACCGAAGAGATCGCTCGCGAACGTGCAGCACGTATTGCGGCCGAGGAGCTCGCTCGCGAACGTGCTGCTCGTATGGCGGTTCAAGCCCAGTCTTCAACACCACCTGCTGTGCCGTCTGAGCGAGCTCCCTACACGCCGATGCAGCGTTTCGCCGTCGAGCCGCGGCCTGTGGCGTATGCAAGCCAAGAGCATTTGGCTGCTCTAACCGATTTGGTTACGAAGCTCCCGCCGTCTTCTTCAGCAGTCGGTTTGGTCGCGAACAATGTGAGAGAGTCGCTTTGGCTCTCTCACATGGACGCAGCGGCTTCAGAGCCACTGCTGCTGCGCCAGATGGATCGAAAGCCAGGCCACACAGGGTGGCAGCCGGACGGCAAGGGCGGCTGGACGTCTCCTCCTACTGCTGCTGTGGCGGCTGCGGCGGTTCCTGCTGCTGCTGCTCGAGAAGGCGCCAGCGATGAGGCATCAGTGCCATCGTCAGAGTCCGCTGTGCGCACCGATTTCGAGACCTCAAACCTGGCATTCAGCCCGACAGGCGACGAGACTCAGACTTTGGCGGAGAAGATCAACTCGTGCAGCTCGTCAACCTCTTCGCCGGCTGTCGCCCGGCTGACGCAAGAGCTCGCCGATCTGCGAGGGGAGATGGCGGCGCTCAAGGAGGCCTCGGCGGCAGCCTCTTCGCTAGTCGTCGAGACACCATCGAACCCGCTCGCAGCGGCTTCCGAAGAGCCGCCGGCTGAATCCGCGAATGCAGCGCGCCTCGATGCTCTCGCAAAGACTGTCGAGAGTCTTGCAGAGGAGCTTGCTCGCGAGCGTGCTGCGCGTATGGAAGCCGAAGCACAAGCTGCAAACCCAGTGCACGTGGCTGCTCTTTCCACATTGGTCACGAGACTCTCACCGGCTTCTCCCGGGCTTGTGCAGGACGCAGCGATTCCAGAGCCTCTGCTGCTCCTCCAGCTCGATCGAAAGCCAGGTGAATCGATCGCTACACCGACGAAAGGACGGCGCACCGACAGCGACAACGTGGCGTGGCGGCCGGATGGGAAGGGCGGCTGGACGCGAGAAGCATCTAGTGATGATGCATTGATATCATACCATTCGACTATACCAGCGTCCGGGTCTGTTTGGTCCATTGATTCCGAGCGAGTGCCGCTAGCATTGGCCGCTGAGCCAGAATTCGCCCCTCATGCTCTCCCTCTGCCATCGCCGTACCCGTCCGAGCGAGTGCCGCTAAGCGCACCAAGGCGCGCCTCCTTTAGTGATCTCCTATCGGGAAGTGTGGCTCCCGTGGAAGTTTCTGGAGACCATGGTCATCCCGAAAGACCGAGCTTCCTACAGGATGTCTTCTCCCGCAAGAATCTCCTCTCGGGAAGTGTGGCTCCCGTGGAAAGCTCTGGGGGTCATCGTCAACCGGAAGGACCGCCAGCACCGCCAACACCACTGGAGGAAATGTGGATCGACATGACGCGTCTGCCAGATGCACGGCCTCCAGGAACACCGCTAACACCATTTGAAGCTAAACTTGAGGAAGTGTGGACAACAGTGTCTTCTACCCAGGTGTGGAAGGACATGTTTCGTCCAGATTGAATAGCAGTGACGAGAAGGAGAGTGCAGGAGTTAGAGATTTGTAGCTGACCCAAGCTGTCAGTGCAGGGTCGCTGAGGGACCAGGGAGCGGAGGGGATTCGATTGCGGATTCTTGATGATACTAGAACTCGCAACTCGCGACATGAAGTCAAGGGAAAAGCACCTATTTGAACGCATCAGTCGAGTCATCACGGGAGTATACTACGGTATTCACAGCGAACTTGGCAAAGGCACACCACAGTACCTAGTTGTACCTGTGCCGCAGCAATTGAAACAGACTCAAATTCTGAGGTCCGACGACGAGGCTTCATTTTGCTGCCCTAGACGGGCTCTACGCGCTCGGTCGAGGGCGGCGTGCCAAACTTGGTCTTGCTCACTGGTGACAGAGGCGGCGAGGAGGGCGGCGGCAGTGAGGGCTGCTTCAACATGTCTTAAGTCGAGCTCGGTCTCGATCGTGACGGCTGCAGGGCTGAGCGCCACCTCTAGCGCATCCGATACAGCGGCTGGATCCCCTTCCGTCTCATGTTGCTTGATCGCCGCCTCTTCGGCAGGCGTGATCGCAAACTTGAGGGCCTCGTCATATGCCCCCTCGGCTACGTAAAATCGGAGCGACTCAATGCGCCGCGCCTCCTCCAGCGCGCCGCGTGCCTGGTGGCCGCGAACCAGTGACTGCACCTTGACCGCTGCCATTTTGGCCGATGGGTGCCACCACTGCTGTCTCGTTGGCGTCCTGCTAACTGCCGATTCCTTCTCAACAAGAGGGTTGAGTTCCGTCTCGGGCTCCTCCTCATCCTCCACACTGTCAGGTCCTGAGGACTCTAGAGGACTAGAGGACTCCTCGTCCTCATACAGCGCTAGGCCGAGGATGGCGGGCGCGACGTTCAGCCGGCGCACCTCGACGGTCGCCTCCTTGAGCCAGCCCGGTGTACCGCCCGTCGAAGCAACACGCGTCGATGCGCCACTCGTCGATGCGCCGCCCGTGCTGGCCGAGAATCCCGAGAGTCGTGCCGGCGTCACGCCAAACTGGGCTTCCAGGTCCCTCTCAACATCAAGGTCGGTCGGTGATTCCTCATCCACTGGCTGCAACGACTGGAGCTCGATGCCGCTTCCCCCATCCCAAGGACCTGGGATGGATGCTGCCCCAGGATGAACGCCGGCAGGATGGACGCCGCCTCCCCCGTCCCAAGGTTCCCTTTGCGGGGTGACATCGCCTTCCACACTGGTCCCCTCGGAACGAGGAGTCCACGGGTTCGGACTGTCCTCGATCGGAAGGCCATTAAGGCCAACAGCGCGCTTCACACGAGATAATGGCGTCGGTTGTGCGGCTTGGCGTTTGGGGGTGACGTGACCTTCGTACGTAGCGCGGAAACGCATGATGGCCGCGGACGAGGTTGGATTGCTGTTGGGACATCGCAACTTCGGCTTGCGTCCTGATGCGCGCAGGTCGAGAGAGCACAACGAAGTCGGCAAGACCGCTGCTAACGCCCCTGCCCCGATGTCGCCGATCAAAGGATTTCCAGACAAATCTAAGATGCGAAGTTGCTCGGCGTATGGGAGAATCTCAGCGAGCTGGACACACTCCTGGTCGCCCCAGCCGAATCCACGGCACTCAAGCCTAGAGAGCGAGCCGAGCGACTCAGTGAGATGTTTGTGATACAGCTGCAGAGCCACATGCATGTCGGCCCTTCGAGCAAACGGATTGTCAGCCAGAAGAGCGGAGAGCTGCCCAACAGACGCAGGTGCACGCCGAGGTACGCTGCACTGCTGCACAATTTGCTTCTTCCAGTGCTTCACTCGCTCTGGAGCAATCTGTAGCGCGCTCAAGTCGAGACAGGTGTGCACCTTCTTCAGAATGGTACACGCCAGAGCCTTTTCGACAGTGAGCCATCCTCTTGCACCGCCACGAGCCCCATCCGTGCCAGCAATCGCGCCATCTAGAATCCAGACTTCGACGGTTGGATGGGCAAAGATGGATGGTATGCTGGCGATCCCTTGCTCGTAAGTCATAAGGACGCGCGGGTCCAGACTGCACACGTCAATAAACACAGCCAATTCCAGGCGTGGTGAGTGAGCCTTACGCGCCTTCAGCAGCATGGCAATCGCGTACAGGAACGCTTTTGGCATGAGCATCGCTTGAGCGCTCTGCGCCACAGAACTTTCGCCATCGGGCCCAGGATAGGCAATTGCAATAATCTGCAGTGCAGGACTATCGAAGGGTCCGTCGTAAAAGTTGTCCTCACTTAGAGCAAAGCGTGGACAGAGCATGTTCCCGGCGCTCCATGCATCGACAAAGTATTGAGCTTTGACCAAACGAACAGGCTTCTGAGCGGGCAAGTCTCGAGAGGATGCGGAGACATTGCCAAGGCCTACTTTCATCGCCAGTTGCTCGTACGCAATCTCCTGTTTGCAGGCAGGATTCTCAAAGAAGGCTGCGCCAACTCCCTGTCTCCATTGCAGGCTGACGGTGCCACCAATGCTATCATCGACATCAGCAATCATCCTATTCTCGATGTCGATGTGGCTTAGCCCTCGAGGGCTTTCGAGTTTGCCCTTGTCTGACAGCACAGGAGTATGCCACTGCACAGAGCGTGGAACGCCATCGACGAGAAGTGTGCTCCCCTTGATGGTCACCTGCTTGCCGATATCCGCCTTGGTGATTGCCGGATATTGGCTTAATAGTCGCTTCCCAGCGCAGCTTGCTGGCGAGCAGTAGCACCCATAGAAATACATGATGCCACAGCACAGCACCGTGCCAATCACGGCACCCACAATCGCTAGAACAATCGCCACGAACTCTGTGGATTTTGAGGCGAGGTTGTTGACCAGTGCAGTCATGATCGGCGGTTCCGATGGTGAGGTAGGCGGCGATGCTGGCGAAGAGGGTGGAGGAGATGGCGGGGGCGGCGACGGCGGAGGCGAGGGCAGTGGTGAGGGTGGTGGCGATGATGGTGGCGGCGGCGAGGGAGGTGGCGGCGAGGGTAGTGGAGAGGGTGGCGGCGGCGAGGGTGGCGGCGAGGGCGGTGGCGGCGAAGGTGGCGGAGAGGGCGGAGGTGGCGAAGGCGGCGGCGATGGGGGCGGCGGAGAAGGGGGCGGTGAGGGCGGCGGCGGCGGTGGTGGTGAACAAGGAGGAGGCGGTGACGGTGGCGGGCTCGGAGGTGGTGGCACCGGCGGTGGTGATGGTGGAGGAGGCGAGGGTGGAGGGCTCGGGGATGGAGAGGAAGGCGGCCGCGAAGGAGGTGGCGGCGAGGATGGAGGAGACGGTGGAGGTGGCGAAGGAGGTGGTGGCGAGGACGGGGGCGGTGAGGGCGGCGGTGGCGTGGGCGGTTGCGAGGGTGGAGACTTATAGCGGGCGCCACAGTCGGAGCAGTCCGTGCCCAAGCCGCACTGCGCCGGCACGCCGTACATATCTGTGAGCGAGCCTGGCCCGCCGTCCTGGCACCCGCCGTTAATGGCGAAGGTGCACGAGTCGTCGCACCACATCGGCGGCGGAGGCGACGAGGGAGGCGGCGGTGAGGGCGATGGCGGAGGCGGAGACGGTGGGAACATGTAGCGTGCGCCGCAGTCGGCGCAGTCCGTGCCGAAGGCGCACTGAGCCACTGCGCCGAACCGATCAGTCAGGGAGCCAGGGCCACCGTCCTGGCACACTTAGTTCTGAGCGCGCATGCAAGTATTGGTGCACCACATCGGCGGCGGAGAGGGCGGGGGAGGCGAGGGTGGTGGGGAGAGAGGAGGCGGCGACGGTGGAGGTGGCAAGGGTGGAGGTGGCGAGGGGGCGGCGGGGAGGGCGGCGGAGGTGAGGGTGGCGGCGGTGAGGGCGGCGGTGGTGACGGCAAAGGCGAGGTCGGCGGCGGTGAGGTCGAGGGTGGTGGCGGCGAGGGGAGCGTCGACAACCCTTTCCCCAATGCCATGACGAACTCGCCATATGCCATGACGATTACGGTTGCCAGTGCCACGGCCAACGTTGCACGGACGATGCGACAAAGTCGCTGCCGGTGCGTCGCCTGCACTTTCGAGAGATGAGGCTCGATCTCAACCGCAACATTGAGCCGCGCGACGCCATCGCTGCCGGCGGAGGGGCGGTGCTGAATTGCTCGAGCACGCTTGGCAGCGTGAGCGGCGGGTCCAGCAGCTTGCTTGGGGGCGAGTGCACCCGGCGCGGCATTTGGAGCGACAGCAGTGGGAGACGCTTTAGGGGCTGCTTGGGGGACTTCGGGCACGGGCACGGGCTCGGGTTCTGGCTCTGGCTCGGGCTCTGGGAAGGGTGGCTTCAGGGGCGGGCGAACAGCCATGAGCGGCTTCGGCTTGACGGGAAGGCCACAGCGCGGAGGGTCGTCCACCAGGATCGCACTGGTCCGCTCCTCCAGCCTGCACAACCACCGCAACTCGGCGCTCTCCTCGCGCGCCGCGTCGCGTCGCGGTGAGCGGGCCTTGTTAGAAGGGTCGGAAGGGGCGTCGAAAGTGGCGTAAGGGGCGTCGTCGGAAGGCGGCGGTGCTTCAGGGTCAGCCTCCGGTTTTGGCGGTGGCGCCTCCTCTACATCCGGCTCCGGCTCCGATTCCTCGTCCTGTGCCACAACCAGATCGTCCATTTTCGTGCTGGTGCGCATGCGTTCGCTGCGGCTGCGGCCAGTTCGGCTACGCCCCACCGGCGCTAGTTCGGATACGCCCCACCGGCGGCTGCGCCCCACTGGCGCCTTGTTCGGAGGCGGCGCCGAGCCGCCCTCCACGTCGTTTGGCGCGTCACGCGTCGCTCTTGCAGGCTTCATGGAAGGATGAGATCGCTTGCACTCTGGGAGTGCACCCGTCGCCGCGACGAGGTCGTGCGCTCTTTTGGACCATGGGAGTCGCCCAGGAAGGAAAGGATGAAGTGAAATTCACTATTGACTGACACTAAGATTGCGAGTACCGAAAACAAAGTAAAGAAAAAGTTTTTTTTCCCCAGGAATGTTGTTTGGCCAAGATTGCATCAAACATGTATGAATACATGTACATGTACTCCTCGGGAACTATCGCAACGAATCCTTTGGTTAGTTATGAAATTTGTAATGAATGCCTTTCACAGTCATTAAAAGTGGGAATCTCAGATTACGTCCCTGAAGTCGGCAATGATCGTCAACCTCTTAGCCCTCCTCTCTGCGTGCGCGGGTCGCGCTCCGTGGGTGTCGCGCCCATAACGGGAGGCTCGGCGAGCGCCTCAAGATTCGCATCAGCTTGCCGATGCACCTAGAACATTCTGGCGCAGCGACGACGAGAAACACACGCACCTCGCCACGCTGGGGCGAAGCCTCTGCGCAGTCTGCAGCGTACGCCTGCTCACCGTGCCTGCTGCTCGCCGTGCACGCTCTCTCACCGCGCTGTTCCAGCGTCGCTTCTTTTTCTCGCAGATCACCTGAACCCGCGGCAGCCATAGGTATCAACACAACAACATGGTGCTGAACACCCGTCGCGCACAGAACAGGTCCTGTCGCATGACACCGTCTTCGTCACGCGATGGCGTGTCGTGCGACTCTTTGCGTTCCCCGATGGGGGCGCGCCATCGGGCGCGCCTGTGAACAGGTTCGAAATCTTCGCGATCTGCTCGTAGACTCGCCACGGACAACTAGAACTCGTGCAAGGCGATCCTGTGCGCAGCTACGCGTCGTGCCGCCCACAACCGCGCATCTGCTCACAGCGCAGCATACGCTAGTGCGGATTCGCGCATGCCATGAGCGGCAGTATCGCGCGAATGTTCACGAGCGCGTGCAACGCGTCGACTGTGTCGATAGAGCGTTTTTGTGATTGTGTGTGTAATTATTGTTACCGGTAAGAAGGACGTCGGAAAAAAAAAAAAAAAAAGTCACGAGGGAGATTGCGAGTGTTGTTATAGCATCCCCTCCTTTCTCATTGTGTGGGTCTCAGCCTCGCGCGTGCGCCCGCGCTGATCGTGCGACGACGCTGCGTGCGCCCGCGCTGATCGACGCTGATCGGTCGGGTATAGGCCTGTTTCGTGGGTGACCGTCCATGGTGACCGTCACGCTCACGCTCACGCGTCTAGTAAGGTTCATGAGTAAGATTATATCATACCATACGACATAAATCAGAATCGCGTTATGTGGCACTGTTCCGACTGTTGTATCCCTATCGCTATCACCACCGCTATCGTCATTCGCGTCGTGAAAGTGTGTGCGTAGCGGGGCCGGGGGTGTACCGTAAAATGAATAGCTGCAGATCCAGGCTCCAGCATCGTCCATCGACGCGTCAAGCTTTCGCCGTACGATCTGTCGCCCGTGGTCCTCCCAAGACGTCGCGCCATTCGAATCGAGCGTCTCCCAGTAGGGCGGCGAGCCGAGCATTGTATGGCGCGAAGAAGTCGCTCAACAAGGCCCGTGCCTCGGGCGGCATCGCCCCCTGGGCACGCGTGCCCCGGGCTGGGTGCACGTTGACGACGCGCTTATCTCCCCAGAAGGTCGCGTTACTTCCAGGGAGCACGCTGATGGGCTGCGCCGCGGCTGCCCTGAGGGCGTCGGGAGTGAGGGCGTCGCTCACGCCGAGGAAGCTAAAGACCTGCTGCAGCACCGGCGCTGGCGCTCGCCAGTAGTCCTCGGCACGGAGCACCAATAGCTTCTCGCGCCCAAAGGCGGCGTGCCAAGAAGGGAGGTACGCAGCATAGAGCGACTTGAGCAGCTGGTCGGCATGGTAATAGACGCCCTCATTGGCGGCGGAGAGCGACTCAAAGTTGATGGCGCACGACTCGAGCGCAGCACGAGCCTCAGGTCGCCCCTCGGCTGCTGCCTCACCGCCCTCGGCACGTAAGCAGGCCCGGAATGCCGCCACCATTTCGGCTGCATACTTGCCAAAGCCCGTTTGCGCTGCAGGCCCGAGGCCGTAGCGCCGTCGGTATTGCGGCCAGAAAAAATAGGCTGAGAACATGCGCGCGCCCGGCTCACGGAGCAGGGCGATGAGCCGCACGTGCTCGTGCCCGTGCACGGCGCGCATGAGCCAGGGGATGGTCAAGGCTCGCTCACGACCCGCGCCGATCGAGTCTTCGTACTCGACCTGCGCAGCGCACGCGGCTGGGAAGCACGCCGTGCGTGGAGGTGGCTCGCGGCACGCGCTCTGATTGCGATCCCACGCGTGGTGTAGAAGGCTGTGCGCGGAGGACCACGTGAAAGTGAACGCGCCACCAGCCACCTCTCCAAAGAATCCCTCTCGAGCGGCTGCGTCAGACCGACCTCCTGCGGCAGTGGACTGTACGTGCGCCGCGCCTCTACTCTCGGAGTGCAGCTCGGGTAGCTCCGATAAGGCGAGTGGTTCCGCGCCCACCCCGCGCCGCCTTGGGCAGCCGCCGTAGTCACAGCCGCGCCACAGCATCAGCTCCCATGGGTGCGTCTCCGTGAAAAAGTACGGGTAGCTGCCAGTATGACGATGGGCGGTGAGTGCCTTGGGCACAAATGCATGCGGATGCCTCATGATCCGATCGTATAGGTCGCGCACGCCCGCGTGGAAGACGCCCAGCACGTAAAAATAGGGCACGCAAAACGACTGCTCATTGGTGGTCGCTCTGGTGCACGGGGTTCGCCTTGAGCTATCGAAGCGCTGGTCCTCAGGCGACGACAACAACGTTTTGATGCCGTGAGCCGTGCACGCGACGCCGAGGCTGCTGGTTCGACCATTTGGATCACATCCGCGCGTCAGAACTGCGAGCGCCGCCCGGGTCAGATTCGGCACGCTCTCGGGTGCACTCGCGACCGTTTGCGTAATACTTGGCATGCGATCTGGCATGAGGACTATTTTGGTGCGCTCGCCCGCGAGCACGGAAATGTGGCACAGAAGAGCCACTACGGTTGCGAAGATGGTGAGCAAGATGATATTTCCGAGCGCCATTGTAAGGTTCGCTCCCCGTGCGGACTTTGGATCAACGGAAAAAAGGTGGATTCATCACGGAAGTCAGACATATGTTCTGGAATATGGGAGATGCGTAATGGCGCCGAACAAAACGACTTGACTTCTCTTGGCGGCACCCTGGCGCTTGCGCTTGCTCGACCCTGCGCGCGTCAAGACACACCGAGCTCGGCACCGGACGCCGCTCCTGCGTTCAACGCTGGGCGGCATGCAGTCTCAAGGCGGCGAGATCGTCGACGCTGACCAAATTTTGAACGGCGTCCAGGAAGTTGGCAAAGTCCTCGCGCACGCCGGTTCAGCTGGCGTGTGCGAGTGGGGCAGCGAGCACGTGCATCGAGGCTTCGGCTGGGCCGAGTGGCTTGAGATGGTGCTCGCGGACGTGGATGCGCGTGATACTGGGGATCTGAGCGCCGACGTCGCGAGGCTGCAGGACAGCTCCTCGGACATGCTGGCCCGTTCCGTGATGCCGCTCACCTTTGAGCTGCTGCGAGGTTCGCGATCGGTGCTGCTCAGCACGCTGCTTCGCAACCCGCTCACGAGGACCAGCATTCTGGTCGAAGCTCTGCGGCTAGCGGACAGATCGCCTTTGGCGGACTCCCAGATCGCCGCCGCCGCCGCCTCAGTACTGCTCCCTGCGGCACGCATCGACGCTGAGCTGAGGCTCCTAGCCATGCTCGACCAAACGACCCGAATCGAGAGCGAGCGAGTGTGTGGCGGCAGCGATCTGTCACCGGCGACGGAGACGGCGACACGCCGCCCGGCGAGTTCCTCCCAGGTCGTTGGTCTTGGCGAGCTGCTTTGGCAGTCGCTGCCGCACGATGACTCGCCGGGCCACGGCGGCGCGGTGCTGCCCAGGGCTGCAGAGGATGGCCGCAACGCCCATGCGGACGAGCGACGGCAGCGGTGGAGCCGCCTCATCGAGCCCCCGCACGTGCACGGCACGCCCGTCCAGCGCGTCGACCCGAGTGCGCTCCAGGTGGCGGCATCGCTACTCCTTCGGTCTTGTGAGCCGCGGCCCGCCCATCGGCGCACGGACCCGAGCTGCTGGTTTGCGCTGCAACCCTTCCAGGTCGCGTTGACGACACTCCGGGCGGCAGCCGTGGCAGCCGTGGCGGATTCGGGTTCCGGCGCTGAACTGTGGACCCTGAGTGCAGATGCTCTGGCGGCGGCCTGCCACGTGGAGGTGTGTACGACGGCCATGGTACCTGACGCAGAAGCCGAGAGCTGCCCGCCGCTGCTGGCAGCATACGCGCGGCACCTCGAGCACCAGCTGCACTTGAGATTCGAGTCGGAGGCTGTGGGGACTGCCCCTGAGGCTGGGCCGCCGCCGACGCACGGTGCCTTGGGACGAACCTCGATGCCAATGGAGTCGGAGGATGTGGGGACTGCCCTTGCAAAACGGCCGCGGCACAGCTCGTCCGAGGATCGCGCTCACGACGGCGCCCCGCCTTGCCATGAACCACAGCTCAGCTGGCAAGATTGGTGGGGGAGGTGGGAGGCTCTGCTCAAGCATGGACCGCCGCTCGAGCCGCTATGTGCAAGTGCTTTCCGCACGGTCTGCAAGGGCCTCGCTCCACAACAGCGAAAGCGGCTTAAGTACCTTGCGCAGTGCCGTTCGTCGTCATCCGCGACCGCGGCGCAGCTGGTGCTGCGGTTGCGGGCTGGGCTGTAAGCTCAACGGTACCGGAGAGAGTGAAGTGAGTACGGCTTGGCTGTAGTTCTAAGTGGTGGTTTCGAGACTTTCGTTCCCTAACGAACCTCTTGCCCTTCGGCATCTGACCGACGCGGCACACCAGACACCTGCCAGCAGTCCCCAGGGTCACAAGACGCTCAACTGCTCACAGCCCCCTTCCCTTCGCCCTTCGCGTCGGGGGGTCCGGAGACGCGGATGGGTCGTCTCCTCTCGCCCGATGTACATTTATGTGTATGGGTCTAGTGCCTCAAAATGCCAGAATTTCTTTTGATTGAGACGAGTCGTGAGACGAGTCGTGAGACGTGTCGTGAGTCGTGTCGCTCTCCGAAGAGTCGTGAGTCGTGTCGTGAGTCGTGTCGCTCTCCGAAGTCCGGCCCGGTGGATCTCTCCGCTCAGGTTCGCACCGAGACTTCGATCGACACGGTGAAGTTCACGCCACCGGCTGGGAAAGGCGGCAGGGGGGGGTCAAGAGTCCTTTGGGCCCGTCTGCGTCCCGATGCCGCTAGTGGCGGTGCAGACGGTGAGGGCGGAGGTGGAGACGGCGATGGCGGCGGCGGAGACGGCGACGGCGACGGCGGCGGCTGCGAAGGCGGTGGCGGCGACGAGGGCGGTAGCGAGGGCGGTGGTGGCGAGGGCGAGGGTGGCGGCGGCGAGGGCGGAGGCGGAGGGGATGGCGGCGGTGGCGAGGGCGGTGGCGAGGGCGGTGGCGAGGGCGGCGGCGGAGAGGGCGGCGGCGGCGGCGAGGGCGGTGGCGGCGAGGGAGGCGGCGGAGAGGGCGGAGGCCGGGGCGGGGGCGAGGGCGGCGGCGGAG